>JAKCPI010004653.1:0-176705 GCA_023213315.1 Euborellia annulipes
AAAAAGCATATTCCGTACTTAAAATAAATTAATACAAGATGATTATATAAATATATTTATAATAATATTAATATCATTAGAACATTCTTGATAAGTAATGAGTATTTTACCTTTTTGGATTTTGTACATAATGCATGTTTTTTTCTTAATCGCTATCCTTCAAATTTCTTTTTATCCTGGCCTTTTTACACCTTATCAGGGCCCTCCAGAGAAATCTTATTTTTGCTTATAAATGCATATTTTTGAGTTTATGCTATATTTTGCATATTTGTGTGAATTTCTATTCCTCGTTGGCAAATCAAAATAATAATTTAAGAAAATTTTAGAGACAGAGGGTAGGCCAGAGGTATCAAATCTTTTTTGAACTCTCACCAGTGGCGGATCCAGAGGAGTTTCTCGGGAAGGGGGGGGGGTAATCTGGTGTGACTGGTCGCACAGCACACAATTTTTTTCTTATAATCGGTAATTTAAAGGTGCATTCTGTAGTTATTTAACAGAATATATATACAAATCAAATTTTTAAGTATTAGTTTTTTAAAATTTTATATTAAAAATACAATTTTTTTCCAAAAAATATATTTTTCTAAAATCTCAAGGGGGGGTAATTAATTAATTAATTAATTACCCTCTTATATTTTTCATGAAAATTATTATGAAAAATAAAAAATAAAAAAATAAATATTAAAATTCTTTTAAAAATAAATTTTACAAACATTTATTTTATATATTAAGGAACGCGTCTCGGGGTGCTAATTTTGGCAGATTTCAGCGGACACAATTTTGAAGCTATCAACCTCAAATTTATTTTAAATTAAAGCTATTTAAAATATCTACAACTTATAGAAGCAAAGACAAAGAATTCAAACAAAATCGTTCTCTATGACCCCCTGACAAAAGACTTTCCTCATTTTTCTGGGTTCGATTAGCGTAAAAGAGGAGATAATTAGACCTTAACATAATATTTTCTTTCAAATTTTGTGCTTCTTCCCTCAAAATTAACCGATACCTCCATCTTGTTGCTTTACGCCTTGCCTGCGCTGCCAGGCATTTGCATCTCAATACCAATTGATGCCTACTTTCCAGGCGTTCGCACAAAGAATTTAACGTGCGCGACTCGGGGTGCTAATTTTGAAGCAATCGACCTCAAATTTTTTTTTTAATTAAAGCTATTTAAAATATCTACAACTTATAGAAGCCCTTTTTTTCGAAAAAATAAATTTTTTTTCAGATTAATCGCATTAAATAAATGATATCTTTAAAAAATTCGTTCTATATCTTTTAGATAATTAAATTAGTAATCATTGTGTTAAAAAATAATTAATTTTTTACCCTTAATTAATTAGCTGGAATCTTTCAAATGAAATGGAATAAATCCCTTGTATCCCTATGGGAAAAACTAAGGCCATCTCTTGCCTCCTAGAGTAACTCGATAGTGAATGGTCTTTTAACGGTATTTTGAGACGCACACCTTAAATAAATTAGAGTTGTCTTGTAGGTGTCTTGTGTTTTTAATTAAGATCTTTTTCGGCCTCGAAGGCCATTTAGACCCTGTCTCGAAGTTAAAATTAACTTTAACAAACAAAAGCATCGTACTGATGGATTTGAATGAAATAGTGGGGATTTTTAAAACTTTTTTAAATTCACATAACGGAAATAATATACTGTCATAGTCAAATAATTTTTTATACATATTTTTTTTTTTTTTTTTTTTCAAATCCCTATCAAAATAAATTTTGATCTTTTTCTTTTCTTGTTTGTTTTTTAATCCTCTGTAACTAATCTACATTTAATTCTAATTGATGGGAAAAAGTCAATTCCTCTCCAAACACGTGACTGAAAAAAAGGGCGAATATCCATCTCTACGCTATTTTCTCTCTCTCTCTCCTTTTCACTGTTCTCTTTTCCTCGATTGAATACACAAATGCTATTTACTCTCCATCTCATTTCAAGTTCCTTTGTTGTCTGTCTGTCGACTGTCGTCTGTCCAAACGACCAACGGATGCCCATTACAATTCATCCCTTTCCTCTTTTATTCGGTCTTTTTATTTACATTATTATTATTACTGTTATTCGACGATCATTTTTTTTTAATATACATCTACTAAAAAAAAAATATTTGTATAAAGCCCGGATCAGCTTTGCTATTATTTGTTTTTTATATCTAAAACTTTCTTTATTATTATAAATATATTCTATATACAAATATAAATAACAAAAACATTTTTATTAGTATTAACATGTTTGTTAATTGTAAAAGAGCGTACTGTATATATTTTTTGTTGTTGTTATTTTTGTTTGCAAATTGTTTAATATCAGAAGTTTTGTATATATTGCGTATCGAAACGTCGGCCCTGGAACATCAATGAAATAATTTAAATAATATTTATATAATTAAATATTTATTAATTCATATACCCGAAAAAAGTAAGCGTGTGCCGCCGAGAATTGAACCACGGATCCTAAGAATTAATAAATATTTTATTATATATATAAATTTCCGTGTCGCGGCTCACATACGCGATATATAGACTATATCTTAAATATCTATATATATAAAAATGAAATGGAAAAAATGTATGTATGTATGTAAATATGTATGTATATGTTCTATAGAAATCCACAATTTCCAATGAATCCATTTGAAATTAAGTACACATATAGTACATGGACCAGGGAGTAACGTAGTAATAATTTTAATCTCTTAAATATTTTGGAAAATTAATTATAATCAAATTTCTTCAATGTGGAAACACAAAATAGACAAATTGGCTAGAAATTAGAGAGCGTCCTTTGTGCTCTGTGAACCAGCTTCCTGGCTGACTATGGGCTGGGGGCGTGGCTACGCAGCAGTTTAAAAAAGAAATTTGATTATAATTAATTCCCCAGAAATATTTAGAGATTCAAATTATTACTACGTTACTCCCTGGTCCATGTACTATATGTGTACTTAATTTCAAATAGATTCATTGGAAATTGTGGATTTCTATGAAACATATACATACATACATACATTTTTTCCATTTCATTTTTATATATATAGATATTAGCTGCTTGCTCATTGGAAATCCAGAAACCTTTACATCTATCTATTATTATATTTATTGTTGTACATAATTTTTATTAAATTTTATTATTAAAAAAAAATAATAAAAAAAAAAAAAATGATTATTCATTCCGATATAATTATTACCTGATTGATCTGTGTAAAAATATGTATTATGGGAATATTTTTAATTGAAATATTATCCGTTGTATGATGAATAAAGATCTGAAATAAAAAGACTTCTCATTGGGGAATAAAAAACATTTTATCCTCAATTAAAAAACTCTCCTATGTGCCATTTCCAAATTATAATTGTTTTTTTTTTTCACATGTCTCATATGAATGACACGAATATGTTGGATGCATGTATTCAATTATGATTTTTTATGATGAGTTAGATATTATTGTTTTGTTTCTCTCTGTCTCTCTTTTTTTTTGGGCGCTTGAGGTTTGTGGGGCGCCACAAGGGAAAATATGGGATGGGATTTTGCCCCAGAGACCCTGGCTTTTTTTTTACAAAATGGCTCCCAAGGGTCTGGCAAGATTTGTTTTCATAAACCATTTTGCTTGAAAATACTTTGCCAAAAAAGTATACTAAACGTTTTTTTAGAGTGAGGTGGCTAGCTGAGTAGATGTTGTACAATAGTAAGGAAGAAAGAAAAGAGCAATTGTAGCTAAGTTTATTTCGTTTATTAATCACTTCCAGCAGATGTTTCGGTCAGATATACGACCATCATCAGGGCTGAAGCGTGCCAACAAAATTCCTCAAAATGTCGAATGGCACAATTGTGTAAATTATTTATTGCCATTTTATAAGGACCAACAGGCTATGCGAGTCCAGGTTAGATTAAATAGATAGAATCTAACCTTAACACGCATAGCCTGTTGACCCTTATAAAATGGCAATAAATAATTTACACAATTGTGCCATTCTACATTTTGAGGAATTTTGTTGGCACGCTTCAGCCCTGATGATGGTCGTATATCTGACCGAAACATCGGTTGGAAGTGATTAATAAACGAAATAAACTTAGCTGCAATCGCTCTTTGCTTTCTTACTTACAAAACGTTTTTTTTATTTTTTATTAAAGGACTTTTTCCGCATTGGAGGCCATTTAGACCCCGCTCCTATTTATTTCAAATAAATATATGTTAAAATTTGCCAAAAATAATTTTAAAATTTTTCAATAAAATATAATTCAAATTTAACCCTCGGGCTTGGCGTAGTTGGAAGCGCGCCTGCCTTGTATACCAAGGGTTGAGGGTTCGGATCCCAGGCAGTCCGATAATATTATTTAAGCCATTTGGATACCAAATGACTTAAATAGGAATGCCTGGACCCCCAATAGTTATATTTACAAATAACGAGTATCGTTCAAAGTCTTAAATAGCCAAAGTTGCTGAGAAGACTGGGTGAATGGGAAAAAAAGTGTAACTATTTAAAAAAAAAAACCGTGACCAAGACGGCTAAAGTTGTTGACAATTGTCAATAATGATAATATGGAAGCCAGGGGCGTGGGTTCGGATCTCCGGCAATCTGATGGATTTATTTAATACATTTCTATACCAAATGGTATAAATAAATATGCTTAGGTTTTCCCTAATTATATCGTATTGAATAAATGAGTATCATATAAAGTCTAAATAGCCTGAGATGCCGAAAGACTAAAATTAAAAAAAATAAAAATAAAATTTTAATTTAAAAATTTTTTGATCTAGTTTTTTTTTTTTTTTTAAAAAAAACATTCACACTTTTTTTCTCATTCACACTCACACTCACACACACATTCACACAGTCTTTTCGGCAACTTAGGCCATTTAAGACTGACGATAACCGTTGTAAGTAATATTATAAATTGTAGGTTCAGGCATTTCTATTTAATTTGACAAGACATGTGAGTGTTCTTTATTGATGAGGCCAAACATCCCATGGCCCCCGGGAATCGAACCCAGGATCTCCGCCTTTCCGGGGCATAGGCGTGCTATCCATTGCACCAGGCCACCGGACCCTCGACCTGCACCAATAAAACTCACTTCCCCTTATATGCAGTTAGTCGCGCAAGTTACTAACTCGTAACGAATAGGTGAAAAACTTTAAAGAAAAATTTTCCACTTATGCGCCGCTTGGTTAACCAGTAGAGGGACAGATATCTAGATCTGCTCTAACACACTACTGTAAGCAGCAAAGCCCAGAGGGCAGCGGGGTTAAGTTATAGCTAAATATTTTTCGAGATCTATTATTTGAAAAAGATAGGCCTGGTGCAAAAAAGATGGCCTGGTGCAATGGATAGCACGCCTATGCCCCGGAAAGGCGGAGATCCTGGGTTCGATTCCCGGGGGCCATGGGATGTTTGGCCTCATCAATAAAGAACACTCACATGTCTTGTCAAATATATCTATGACTCAGTTAAAGTCCGAATCGAGGTATTTTGAATACTATTATCTTTTTCAAATAATAGATCTCGAAAAATATTTAGCTATTTCTATTTAAGCCATCTGGTATCCAAATGGCTTAAATAAAATCATCGGACTGCCTGGGTCCGAACCCGCGACGTTTGGTATAGGAGGTAGGCTTTGATCTAGTTCAATAAATTGGCGCTTGATAATAATAATTTAAATTTATATCACAGATTAAACAAAGGCTTTTATATTTATTTACTAATAACTGGAACAAATAGACAAGTTTAGTTTAGTTTATTTGGTGAATTTGTCAAATTGGTTGTAGAATACCTCTACAGAATAACTCTTGTTGTATACCTCTCAGCAATCAAACACTAAATTATGGACCATTTATTTTCCCTTATTTTTACTTTTTTTACTTTTTTATGTTATGTTGATATTCTTTAAGACTTGACTTAACATCGAGGATAGTTTTCGCTGATGAGTTTAAAAAGTTTTACATAATTTTTGTAAACAATTTTTAAGGTCAAAATATATTTATTTAATTACCTATTTTAGCCTATATATGAACCTCTGGAAAGCCTAAAATGCATTTTTTCTATTTTTATTCGGCTATTCAAAAGAAGAGTAAATATTTCCTTTCTCATACTTCCTCAAACTGAACGTTTTAGGAAATTGTATTTTCGAAAATATATTTACAAGACGACGGTCACAGCCTGGAATAAAAATGAAGGCTCTAAAGGATTTTTTTAATGCCGGATATAATAAAAAGTCACTTATTGTGGTTGAGAAGATATTATATAAATTTATTTGCTTTTTGCAAAATTGGGAAACTTATAAATTTTTTCTTTTTTTTAGAATTCGCTTTGAATAGAGTAAATTCATATCAATAAAGATGGCACATCGGTAGTATATTCTAAGTCAAATTTTGAAGTAATAGTTAGTATTAGTCAATTTATTTAAAAAATTACACAATTCCAGTCGATATGACATCAAAATGAATGTTTAGTAAAAGGTCTGGGATTAGTAAATAAATTGAAAATCGTAAATGATTCGGCTGAGAGCGTGGCGATTCTTTTTGAAGATTGTAATAAATAATTTACGAAAAGAAACAATATGTGCTTCAGATTGTAAGTGAATATCTCCAAAAGTTTATAGATTAAAAAAAAGTAAAAAATCTGGTGTGACTGACGCAGAGCATACAACTTTCTCTTGCCTTCGGTAATCAAATGTATTTTTACTTTCTCTTACCTATGTATATATGTAATATATATATAGAGAGAAAGTATTGGTTCATGTCAAAAATTCGATGTCGAGATTTTGATGGATCTTCACGTTTTGAGGTCCTCTGAATCCAAAAAGTGGTTTTCGCGACATGGTCTGTCTGTCTGTGTGTGTGTGTGTGTGTGTTCAATTTTAAGCATGAAGGAATTGAGCTACGAGGTTGAAATTTTATATTTAAGTTAAACACCTCCCGGGACCGGAAAAATAAGCTTTTAATCAAAATCGGCCAAGAGTACTAGTACTTTACTGATGTACTTTTTCAGTTTTTTCGATTTTCTCAAAATTCGCTCTAACGATTTTGATTAAAATTCAAAAATCAATTATTTTTTAGATGCTCTTTCAAATGTATATTCTCGTTTTGCCCTCAAAATTGTTTGAAGCACACTTTACTCTTGTGCTTCATAGGAAAGATAGGAGAAATGGTTGCCATGGTAACAAAATATAAATATTTTCCCATACTTATAAATTTTACATCTGAATTCCAATATTCCCTACTGCCGGGAACTAAATGCGTGTCGACACGAAAAATCTGGTGTGACAAGCACAGAACACAACTTTCGATTACCGAAGGTAAGAGAAAGTTGTGTGCTGTGCCAGTCACACCAGATTTTTCTTTAATTTTATGATTTTTTCGATTATTAAGGCTCTTGGGGCACCCGTTCCCTTTATCTGATAGAGCTGAAATTTTACACAGTTTTTTTTTCATGCATTGGCACCAAAGTAGGGGGTAGCGCAAAACAATTTTCACTTTGAAAAATAAGATCCACCCTAATGGGCCATATTTATTGAGGACCACGATTTCCTCGGCATCCTCTTGTTAAAATCATTTGAAATCTAGTACAAATTAAGTAGTAATTAAAACATTTGACTTTCTTTCATATTTAAGGAAAAGGTAAAATATTGCTGGACCCCATACCCCATTATAAATTTCTATTTTGCCATAACGAGGAATGATGCACTGACACACATTTCCTAGACTATAAATATAGTGGATAGAAAATAAAAAAAAAAATTAAATCTCATATCAAAGAATCCCTTAATTCCTCAAACAAATAAATAAAACAATAAAATTTTACTTGGGAATTAGAAACAATTTATCGCGGTAATAAAAAATAAGGGAGGAATTCTCGATCCTTTAAGCCTTATTCTTATTACTATATCTATTAGGAAATGTCATAGTTGATTATATTTGCCTTTAGTTTACTATCCTAAAGAAATCAACTAATGTTTGGAAAGAGAGAGCATGCAGCCAATAATTTCGGCAAAGTATCCACCCTACCATCTTAAGGCTTCAAAGAGTAGTCTCTATCATTCAAAATTTATACTCTTTGAAGGATCCACGCTGCTTCAGAGTATAAAGGCTCAAGATGGCAGAGTGGATCCTTCAAAGAGTATAAATTTTAGAACAATATTGAACAAGAATCCACCCTGCCATCTTCAGCCTTCAAAGAGTATATAGTTCAAAAATTTATACTTTTTGAAACCAGCCTCCAGCCTTCAAAGACTATACATTTTTGAGCTATTGATATACCTACTCTTTGAAGGCTCTAGATGCAGATTGGATTCTTCAAAGAGTATACATTTATAAACAATATGGTCCAAAAATTTAAACACTTTGAATGCTGAAGAAGGCAGGATGGATCCTTCTTCAATATTGTTCAAAAATGTATTCCCTTTGAAGGACCCATCCTGCCATCTTCAACCTTCAAAGAGTAGACCCTATATAAATTTTTGAACTATATACTCTTTGAAGACTGAAGATGGCAGAATGAAGCCTTGCCAAAACGGTAAAGAGTGTTTATAATTAATTTTAAATAGAGGCTCAATTATTGACTGTATCCTCTTTCTTTCGAAACATAAACTACAGTCACGATCTGTTATATAAACTAATTCCAATTAATTTTTTTTAATGATCATAAGACGAAGATATTTTTCCCAAGTATATCACAAGTTGAAAGAAAACATCCCTACATGAAGATGATTTCAATATAGTCCATAAAAGATTTAGATGCTTTCATCTCACCTTGAAAATATTAATAAAAAAAGAAGAGTATAAAATGAATAAATAATGTTCAGGTGAACCCGAGAAAAAGATGATGGATTATATATCCATTTGTTTGTTGTTTTTGCTTTTTTTATTTTTTTATAAAAAATAACGCTATCTTAGAATAAAATCGGACATGAGATATAGAGTCACGTTTAAAACAATTCCAATTAAATTTTTTAAAATTATATATTATTAACATGCGAATATTCTGCCCTATTTAATTCGATGATTGATGGTCGCTGTCATGTAGAATGCATGCATCTCACAAATACTCTAATTCTCTGACATTTTATTATTACACATTTATTTACATGATTTTATAATTATTTATTGAGATTAAATTTATATTACAAAATAATAGGCCCAATGTTAAAATTGGTTCTACCAAGCCTCAAGTCATTTAAAAACAAGCTGTGAACACTGAATATCAATAAAAAGCCGTTTTAACAGAGAGAGGATTAGACGGATGATCTTTCCTATCAAGTTTAAAAAATTTTCTAATCTTTTTTTTAGATGACAGACATTTGTCGATAAACAATTTTTAGCCCTTGTGGTACATTATCTCGTTTCCCTTATATAGGCTACGAGTAGAAAGATAAACACAAGTTTATAAAGTTTTTTATTAATTTTTTTTTTTATTTGAGGAAAAAGCCTTAAATTATTGCATACAAACCTACAAAAAAAAAAACATTCCCCGTTTATTTACTCCTGGTGCATCTTGCACGCGGACACGCACCAAACCCAATAATTGGTATCTGGCTCAAGAGCCAACAACCAGGTTCCAATTTTCCCTCTCGAGACTGGTTTCTCTCTCAGCCAGCCTTCTCTCTCTCCTTCATCTTTATTAAAAAAATAATTTCGGATGACTTTACAAATTGATTGAATATACCTATTTGTAGGTTTTTATCGATGACTTTCAGCCGGCGACCAACAAACTTGTTTCGTGGGGGCCACCTATCCTGATTTTTAGCAAAGTTCACTTAGCTTACACTAACAATTGGAGTCTTAAAATATACTCTCGCACCTCCTAAAATCCGTCGACCAAATAAAAAAGGTCATCACTTTCACATTTGTAAATTTTCAAGTTGTTAAAGAAAGTAAAATGATAAAATTTTATTGATAGATTTCTATAAATCGACTCGCACCCGTCATAAACCATTGGGCAAGTCGATAAATTAAATTCTTAAGGGGGGCCCCACAAAATTGAGAAAATATGGGGCTTTCCAGACCCACCGGAGTATAGCTGGTCCCATGCCCCCCCCCAGCCAAATTCTCTAGTTACGCCCATGCTTCGTGTTAAAATTGCAAAATTAAGCGTCAGCAAAGTTGCCCACTGAAACAATGAATTATCCTATTCAGGAATAGTGATATTAGGGTTCAAATTTTAAAAATCATAATCTTTTCTTTCCTTCAAATTTTTGAAGGCCATATTATTAATTATTTTTTTATTAATTTTATTGAAGTACTTTTTCAGTAAAGGAGGCCATTTAGACCCCGTCTCTGTTAATTTCATTTGATTCGTAGTCAATTCAAATGAAATAAATTTTTATCGCTTGAGACGGGATGCGAACTCTTAACCTTTAGCACAATAGGCAGAAACTCTACTACTGAGCAATGGCCCAAGGTCAATTGCTTAAGGCCATATTAATTAAAATAAATCTTATTGTTCCAGATCATGAACCTCTTCTCTTAAGATATTCTCCCACTTCAGTTATTTTTTCCCCTCTAGAGTCCTCCAAAAATATTTTTTCTTACTAACTATTCAAAGCAGCACATTCTTCTTTTTATAATTTTATTCTTTTAAATCTTATTAACATTTGCCCTTAAAGGCCCGTTTTTTTTTTGTTGGCATAATGACCGTTCATACTTTTCATATTTATGTTCTCTGAAACCAGTTAGTATTGTAAAAGTGACTGTCAACGAGAAAGTAAAAAAATGGATCTTATCAACGACCATGCTTTATTCCACGAAGATTCTTGAGGGTAAAAAAAATTCTAAAATGGACAGGTACCTTAAGGGTAAAGGTGTAACTTAAAATGCTTTTATCACATAAATTATTTAACTACTCATAATTATAATATAGGTTACAATTCTTATTTTTTCTTTTATTTAGCCGTTTTTTTTTTATTATTTTTTATTTGAAGAAAAATAAAATTAATCAAAATACAATTAAACAAAAGTTCAATTTCAATGAAGAATATTAAAAAAAAGTGATTCAGGAGAAAATGAATTCGAAAAGGATCGTTTTTGATATGATGTCTGTCAGTATGTGTGTATGTGTGTACGTGTCAGATGAAAGGCAGAAAGGATATGTAAAAATGAGAGGGTTTTTCCTCTCCCGTTTTCATTTTTTTGATGGACGTGTCCTCCTATTTTTTTCGTAGCCAGCAAGCTAGATAGTGTCATCGCATATATATTTTATTTAGACAATGGTTTTAATTTCTATTATAATATAAAACTATATAGATCCCAGATCAACCGATGGGAAGAAAATATTATTCTAAATATCATATAATACAACAAATGATATTTGAATAATTAATTTTTCAAAAAAAGGATTAGACTATTTTTCTTATTAATATTTAAAAAAAATATTTTTGTTTTGTTTTCTGTTCTTTTTTTTTTTATATTATTTTTGCCAAACTTGTCCTGTTGGCATTTTATTTTTGGCTTAAATCCAAGCAATTTATTTTAAGCCAATAAGAATTGATTTTTTTTGTGCTTTCATAGTAAAACATTTTGCCACGTTACCAGGCAAGTGTATTCAAATACAATGGGAGAATAACATTATATGTATACGTCTTTTTCCTTTTTGAAAATTTTTTTTTATTTTGATCGGCTTTTTTGTTCTTTATAAACAAATAATTGGAATTTGAATATAGAAGAGAACAAATCATGTAAAAAAAGAGAGAGATCCCACTTTCTGAGTCTGATAATACCGTTAGTTGCCTTATACAGCCATACCGGCTTGTAGAGATGCCAGATAGAAATTTATTAAAATAATAATTTTTTTTAGTAAACTTTATTTGGCTAAAAAAAAATTTATTATATTTAATAAATTCCTACCTGGCATCTCCATCAGCCGTACCTCGAAAGTAACCCCGAGCTACTCCACTGCTAATCTTGAAATCTTGTCTTGATTCCGCAATCTTTCATATATTATATAGACTTATATGTCCTCGGGCTTGGTTTAGTTGGTAGTGCACCTACCTTGCATACAAAGGGTCGAGGGTTCGGATCCCAGGCAGTTCGATGATTTTATTTAAGCCTTTTGGGTACCAATGTTTAAGTAAGTCTTTTTTTCACTTAATTGAGTCCTCATTTCTTTTAACTATCATCAAAAATCCCAATTATTATTACATCAACAAATTAGATAGGGTAATTGGAAAGGACCATATTTTTTTTTTATCCGAACGAACGCCTTGGAGTTAGGCAACCAAAAGTGTAGGTGAAAGAGAAGAAGAAAGGCCTCCATCTTTGTAAACCTAGGACCACCTTTGAATACACTAGAAGGAGGAATATGACAAGCAATAGGTGGGAGGGAGTAGGACGTAAAGCCCCGCCCACAACCTCGGACCCAATAGAAAAATATGAAAAGCTAGAGCTTGGGCAGAAGTGGGAATGAAAGGAGTAGGAGTTAAATAAGCCGTTGTTTCTTTTTCTCCTTTATCCACTTAAGTCTCGCATGGAACACTTGCTCGCCTTCGGAAATTTTGAATCAATTGACTTTTTTACTTTTTACTTATGAAATGCAAGTGGTCAAGTTTGAAATTAAAGTACCTATATACACGTTTACCTCAAAACCGGGGACCTCACCCCTGAATCCAAAAAGTGGTTTTTGCAACAGAGTCTGTCTGTGTGTGTGTTCAATTTTTAGTAGGAAGGAATTGAGCTACGAGGCTGAAATTTTTATATCTAAATTAGGCACCCCCCTGGAGCGTGAAAATAAGCTTTTAAACAAAATCAGCCAAAGAGTACAAATACTTTACTGATGCACTTTTTTAGTTTTTTTTTTTTTTTGATGTTCTCAGGCGGGGGGGGGGAAATTCGCTCTAATGATTTTGATTAAAATTCAAAAATGAATTATTTTTTAGATGCTTTTAAAAATGTATATCCTCATTTTGTTCTCAAAATGGTTTGAAGACTACTTTACTCTTGTACTTCATAGGAAAGACAGGAGAAAAGGTTGTGTTACCATGGTAACAAAATATATTTTCCCATGTTTATAAACTTTATTACATCTTGAATCTAATAAATCGGTGTACACTAAACATATGTCGACACAAAAAATTCGGTGTGACAAGCACAGAACACAACTTTCGATTACCCATTGTTTACATTTTAGATTGTCAATGGAAAGTCGCACGAACCCTAAATACACGACAGTAAATTAAATGAAAATATTTTAATGTTCCTTGGGGCGGTCCAGTACCATTCGATTCAAGGACTGGTACCGGGCTGAGTCCCGGGGAACCACTGCGCATACACAAAAAAGATACATTATAATAAACTAATTTGATATTAGAATGATTAAGAAATTATAAAAGCCTTTTTAAAAAATTATTTCCTTAGTATGAATTTCAAAATTATAAATCTATTCAAATGGATAATCATCTCACATTATAATCAATTCCTAACTGTTGAATAGGAAACTACAAGCTTAATTAAGTTCATTCATCTTTCTTAATTCATATAGGAAGATATTGATATTAACTGTCAGAACTTGATTGAGCTTAGTAGAGCTTATTGCTTTATTCAAAATCACTGGGAAAGATATGTGAAAATGACCCAATTCAAATGAAATGAGGAAGACCCACCATGTCCAGCTTTATGCTTTAGATTTACTAGTGGGAATGAGAATTCCAATAAATCTGGCACATATCATTTCCGTCAACGGACTTTATATCCCCAAGAGTTCAGGTGTTTTGTCAGATATATTGGTGAAGGTGGTAATATTCCTTATATTTATTATTCAATTACAAAGAAATTATTGCGCATATTAATTAAAAAATATTACGGTCTACATCAAATCAAATTAAACTTTGAAATCAACAAAATAAAAATATGAGAATCTATTTTGATTGAAATTTTGATTTTTTATATAAAGCGCCACTGACATTCTGTATGTAGTGTGTATGTGCCAGTTAGGGCGCTGATTGGCCAGTATAAAAGGAGGTGGAGGTGAGAGGGAAATTTAAAACAATTTGAGAGGGAAATTTAAAACTTTAAGTTAGAGAGGTTTTTTTTGAAATTTAAAACTTTAAATTTACACACAATGAGCCAGAATAACTTTGATGACATTTGCTCGACGAAGGCGTTCAAGGGGGTCCATCGGGCGTAGTCTCCTGGCAAGCGGTAAAGCCCGCCGAATGCGGGTTTTACCACTTGTAAATTAATGTTTGATTTTTTATTTGGCAACTGTCATCTGGTATAATACAGTTTTGCCTCTAGATACATAAAATCGGGGGAGGACCTCCGAACCCCCCGGTATATCCATCAACCTCCCCCCTCCCCCCCCAATAAATTTCTAGATACTCTACTGCTTTTCTTCATAAAAATTTCAAATTTTCTCAAGTCTATAATTTTTAAGAAAATTTTTATTCTTTTTTTCCTCCTTCTAATTATCATGAAATATTTATTTACCATCAAGACCGTCATCAGAGGGTAGTTTTTTATTCTCCATTTAATCTTTAAATATAATCAAGAACATATGTAAATTGATTTTAGTAATTCAAAAATATATTCAAGAATATATCGTTTCTTAAACAGGACGCATTCATAGAACGAATATGAAATAAATTGAGTTTACACTTAATAAATTTACTTTTCACGTATTATATGATTGATATATTATAAAAAAAAGCTGTCAATTTTCTTTTATATAAAAAAGTAACTCTCTGGAGAATTTGTTTATCTCTTTCAATTTTATCATTTCTATAAAATAAATTTTTTTTTTAATAAATTCCAATTTCTTTTGAAATAATATTCATTCTCAGGTGAGAGCTCTAATTTGCCAAATCAAATCTCGTTGTTCATCCCCTCCTTTTTTTTTATAATTTTTAATTTTTAAATTCTTTTATATTAATTTCTCTTGATATTATTTAATTTAATAAATTTTTCTTCAGCACTTGGAGATTCCAAATTAAAAGTTACTTCTTTAATTTCTAAGCCTATATTTTAAAATTGGATTATTAATTTTTTAGAAGACGCCATATTTACTATTTATTTAAAACTTTATTTTATTAATTTATTCTATTTTATTGACCTTTTTATATTTGAATGATTCTAATTATTTATTCACGTGAAAGTAACCCACGGGAAATTTAGGATTTTCAAAAATTTATTTCTCCCATCCAACTGGGAATTTCTAAACTATTTTTTATGTGAATATTCTTCAAAAACAGAGCTCTCTTTACCTATATACCTGCACTAGATCCTTTAGAAAAGAGATTGACTTTATCGATCAGTGAAATTTGTGTCTCTGATATAAGGACCAAAAAATTAGAATAATTCACAAAGCCTTAGTTTTTAAAAAGGATTAGCAACAATTAATTATTATTTTTTCAGCATCTAAGGCCATTTACATCTCATTCCTATTTATGTCCCAATTTATTTAAAATAAAATTGTTCTCGCTAGGGACTGGATGAGACCCCAGGCACGACACCCGTTTTCGCAACCTGATCTGTCTGTCTGTGTTCAATTTATAGCATGAAGGACTAAATTTGCGAGATTAGTTAGTGTTTGATTGGGGAAAAATTTGCGCTCCCTGGAGCCGAATCATAACCTCCACGCTTTGACTGTGGACACCTGGTTAGACTCCAGAGGGCGCAATTTTTGCCCAATCAAACACAAACTCATCTCGCAATTTTGTTATTTAAAAAATAAATTCTCTATCAAATTAATTTATTAATTAATTAAAAAAACACAAAATATAAGACCCAGACAGCTTGGAATATTGCAGCAATATTGCAAAACTTTCAAAATATTGGCAATATAGCAGCGGCAATATTCCAAGCTAGGAATATTGCAGCAACATTACAGCAATATTGTTGCAATATTCCTATGTCCGCCTTTTTGCAACATTGCAGTAATATTGCTGTTTGAGCTGCAATATTGCATCAATGTTGCTGCAATATTGTCAATATTGAGCAAGATTGGCAATATTGCTGCAATATTACTGTAATATTCCAAGCTGTCTGGGGAGTAATATCAAAGAGGAATTTTATTGAAGAATATTTTCCCCTATATCTTGAATTTTAATATATCGGCGGAAAATAAATATATGTTGACTCAAAAAATCTGGGGTGACAAACACTGAACATAACTTTCGATTATCGAAGGTAAAAGAAAGTTGTGTGTTGTGCGACCAATCACACCAGATTTTTTTGAATTTTTTCAAGTATACTTATTCAAGTAAATATTTACAATTCCATGCCATGAAAATCCTTAATTTTAATTCTTTGCAGAAGGAAATTATACCTTTTTAGAATGCTAATATTTACCAATGGTAATTTCGTTTCTAATAAAAACCAGTTAAGAGTGCTAAGAAATCATTTGGCTCACTTAAGGAAACACTGACCTTAGTAACTCTAAAAGTATTAAGATATACTTTCCTTTTTTCTCATTCAAATAGAGAGCTTTCAATGTGAGTCCGCCCTAGAGCTAAAAGAAATAAAATTTTCTATATTTCAGATTGTTAAAATAAAATTCTATCTAGCTGAATAAAAAATACAATCATAGAAATTTAAAAGCAAAAGTTGTTGAAATGGCAAAAAAAAAAAACTTCGTAATGGTTATAAAAGAGTGAAGGATTTTTTTAGAGTCAATTCGTGAAGTTCGCTCACTTTTTCTCTATTCAGGGGGCAGATTTGATAGGGATGGAATTGGCCTGGACCAAACGCTCTGGTTGACTAAGGGGTCCTTGACGATGCCAATGGTACTCCTCAAGTCTGCAAAAAGGATCCCCCTATTACGGCTGCTGCTGCTTATAAAATATTCACTCTTTAAGCTCAAGAAGATCGATACGAAAAAAAGGAGACGAGCAAAGAGGAAAAAAAGATGAAGGGTCATTTCACTTTCTCATTTCCTAATATTGAAAAAATACACTTTATTATATAGTATATCTCTCTGTTTATCAAAATAACATTTAAAATCAAATGTATATTTGACGATTTGTAAAAAAAAACTTCTAAATAATATTCTATATCAATTCTAAATTGAAAAGTAAAAAATTTATAACATTTTACTATCTAAGATTTATATCTCCATCATCTGAGTAGCTACTGTTTATAACTTCTAGTACAAAAATGATATAACATCCATAAAGAGAAAAATAAAAAAAAAAAACTTTTTTATGTTTTAGTAATGAAATCAATCATGGAAGAATAAAGTGATTGAAAATGAATTAATTAGTTTCTGCCTTTTCTCTTTAATTCTCTTATGTATTGATTGGAGGGTGTCTGACTCGTGAAAATTAATTAATCTTTTCAAAACTAGATGTTTTTTTTACTCAGTCTTAAATCTTGACAAGTTTTTTAGGCGTCAGAATAATATTTTTTTTTTTTTTATTCATTTTCACAGTTATTTATTTGGATTGGCCATGTTAACTGTTTCGGCCCTCCAGCCATCTTCAGAACCTTAGGCTAAATACATATAAAAAAAAATTTTACTGGCAGCACCTTTAAAAACTGTCTTTAAGAGTGATATGTTTGGAATAAGATGTCAGAAGTAACTTAATCGATGATAAGTAAAATTTTTTTCTATTTTATAAAAAAAAGTCTATAATTTTAAAATCAATAGGTCTACATTTTTATAAAAAAAATTTTATTTACATTTAAGATTCTGAAGATGGCTGAAAGACCGATACAGGCCAGTTAACATGGCCAGAACTATAAGTCAATTCAAATAAATACCTAAAAAATTGAAAAGATTTGACTGCCTGGGGGGCCTGGCAATGGAGAAGAGCAACAGTCCCCACAATTAAGTAATGCCTAGCTCGCCGAAATGGGAATGGCGACCCCGAGCAATCAGCCTGTGGAACGTCCCCTGGGTCCCCCGGTAGCCTAATCGGTGTGCGTTGGCATTGAACAAATCGTTTTGCTCTTGGACAAAACGTTTTGTCCAAGAGCGTTTTGCTCAATTGGTGTGCGTTCAGCCTAAGGCCTCGGGTACGATACGAGCGGTGAGCGGCAGAGCGGCAGCGTCAGAGCGGCAGGGCGGCAGAGCGAATTCGCTCAACTTTTTTGTACGTATTGGTTTCAATGTATTTGGGTGGCTGCTGGCTAGGATAAGCCTGAGCGGCAGAGCGGCAACTTTTGACGCTCACCGCTCGCCGCTCGCCGCTCGTCCCCGACATTAAATTTCGCTCACCGCCCAGCCGCCGCTCATGAAAATGGCCGCCTTTAACCAAAAAGTGAGGTTACTTTTACTTTGACAGTTCGATATGGAAGCAATAAATTTCACACACATTTGATCTATCAGACAAATTCATAAAGGAAATATGGAATAATATGTTGGTAAATATATTATTAATCCAAGAATTGAACCAATAAGAAAGGCGGTATGTATATTTAATTAATAAAACAAATTATTTAAAGCATAAAAAATTATATTTTTTTAAGGAAAGAAGTCAAAATATAGCACAAATTGCAAAGATTATTTATGATTTATCCTTGTGTGGTGCTTGATGACATTAATATTACTAAATAATCTTATGATAACGATGTGAAGATGGAATTCGACAAAATCAACCCATTTATAATGAGAAGGCAATGTATATGAATTAACACAAAAATAATTTGTTCTTAAATTAATTGAAGAAAACAGGATGTCACAGCGACTCTTGATGAAAGTGAGTGTTGATATATATATATATATAACTAAATACAAAATATTTTTTTAATATATACCGTATATTGTGTGTTAAGTGCTAATAAATATATAAATTAAAAAATAATTTTGTGTTTATATATATATATATATATATTAACACACCTTCATCAAGAGTCGCTGTGACATCCAATTTCCTTCAATTAATTAAAGATCAAATTATTTATGTGTTAACAATAGCAAGAATTCTTAAATGAAATAATTTGTTCTTGAAAATATTGTTTTAGTAAGAACCTGCAACAAATGCCGAATTGTCAAATAAATTAAAATGCTCTGGAAATTGAAATTTAATTTTTATTACTACAACTCGATAAGAAAGGACCTACCACATACAAAGAATTTCCTGGGCCCCTCTAAACATGATATTTAATTTCTTTTTGTTTGTTAAATTCATTCATTGCATGATAAATGATAATAAAGTGTCAAATATTTTGAAATAGAATTGAATTTTATTTTAATAATTTGAGACTTAATAAATTTGACAGAAAATCTAATACAAAAAAATATATGATAATCTTTCACTTAAAATTAATTATAAAAAAAAAAAAATAATAATATAATACTTGTGATTTTAAAATTTAAATAATTGTATGCTTAATTGAAATAAGATATAGGAATAGATAAAAGGGCTTCTAGCCGACTCGAATTTTCACTTATATTTGAATATTGCGCTCGCTGATTCAATTTGCCGCTTATATCATACACCCCCCTGCCACTCTGCCGCCCTGCCGCTTTGCCGCTCACCGCTTTGCCGCTCACCGCTTTGCCGCTCACCGCTCGTATCGTACCCGAGGCCTAACACTATGCTGGGGAGAAATTACTTAAATTTTACAATAAAAACTCATGCACCTGATATTTTACTATTAAGTTATATCATAAAAAAATTTTCTTCTTTCTCAGTAGGAGAAAAAAAAGAAAAATACGAGAAACTACTTTAGGTGATATAACTTATGAAGATGATGACCTGAAGTTATTGTTTTTGGGGTATTCTCATAACTAGGGCTCTGATTTCGCCTTATTTGCCTTTTTTTAATTTATGGCTTAAAATTTAGGCCAATATGATATGTATACGTTTCATGAAATTCTGAATAACAGAAGAGGCATTTGTAAGTGCCTATAATGCCTATTTTGGCCGATTCTGGGTATTACTGCCTATTTCAGCTATTAATGCCTTTTTTAGTGCCTATTTTAAGTTCAAATAGCCAATTTCAATTTTTTACGAGCTATACATAGCCTAAATTTAAAATTTTTTTGAATTATCAAGAAAATATTTCAAGGGGGGGGGGGGGTAAAGGGGTAATTACCCTTCCCCCGAGATTTGAAAAAAAAAAAATTATTTTTAGTGTAAAATTTTAAAAATTAGTACTTTAAAATTTGATTTGTATTTATATTCTTGTAAACAAGTACAGAATGCGCCTTTAAATTACCGAAATTAAGAAAAAATTGTGCTGTGCGACCAGTCACACCAGATTACCAAAAATAAGACATCAATTTTTTAAATTTTTTTATATTATTTCTTAAATAATGCCTTTTAAGTGCCTTTTTAAGTCCCTATTTTTACAATAAATGCCTTTTTAAGTGCCTATTTTAATAATTTTTAGTGCTTAGTTGCCTGCCTATTTTAAAGATTTTCAGTGCCTATAAATCCGAGCCCTACTCATAACACGGATTCTAAACTTATAATATCATCAGAAAAACTTGATAAAATTAGTAAAATGTTACTCGACTTGTATTATTCACATCTAACTGATTTTTCAATTGTTTCAGAAAATCGTCCGTTGTCTTTCCAACATCTTCAGTATTTTGAGTACCTGAGCTCTCAAAAATAAATTCTCATTAAGGTAATATGAAGAATAAATCATTAATTTATTTTTAATAGCCACCGGAAAACATTTCTAATTGAATCCAAATTTATTTTATTTTTATAGAATAAAACCAGCTGCTAGTGGGCACCTCTCACTTCAATTTAATTTGTAAATACAAATTACAAATTACAAATTAAATTGAAGTGAGAGGCGTCCACTAGCAGCTGGTTTTATTCTCCGGTTCCTTCTATATGTATATGATCCAGCAAAAGTTATAATCGTAATTATTTAATTTTTTTAAATGACACCTGTTTGATTTTGTTTTGATTTTTTTTTTCAAAATTAGCGAAAAATGTCTTTTACTTACTTGTTAATTATTAGTTGTTATTGTTAGTTGATTATTTCAAAAACTATTCAGTTTTCAAAAAAATGTCAAAGAATAAAAACTTTTTATAACTTTTTTTATTTATTAGGCTATACCAGGAGGTATATTTTGAATTTCATTAAGATCACTTTAAAAAATAAATTAAAAAAGTGTGCACTCTGTACAAAAAAGTCATTTGCTTATCGCTTTATTTTATTTATTTAAAGTCTTTTTCGGTCGGTATAGGAAGCCATTTCTACTAGACTCATATTTCAATTGATTGTTAGCCAATTGAATTGAAATTTTGTCACATAATGATTATGGATATGACCCAGAGGCAATTATTTAAATTTTAATATAAAAACTCATGCGATTTTCACATTCGCTAATCTATTGTTATCATAAAGAAAATTTTCTACATAAAAGTTTTATTTATTACATTATTTATTTTTCATATATAATTTATTTATAAATAACATCTTTTTATGGATTTTCGTATTTCTTAACAAGCGGATCTCTTTCTTTCGGGTGGGTGGCGGAGGTTTCAAAACTTGCTCCCAACGACATGAATGAATAAATTCAAAAGCTTAAAGAGATTCGTTGAGCACCTCTCAATTCATCGAGAATATCTATTTGTAGCCAGGCGATTTGAATTTTGGGACGTACTTTCTCTCGTCCTCTTCTCTCTTTTTTCCCTTTATAATACCACAAAAGAAATAAAAATAAAATGTTTCCCTTCGGGAATATGCACACCCGCTTCCCCAAATATTGATTGTATACATTCTAAACAAGGGCGTCCGCAGGATTTTTTGCAGGGGGGGGGGCATGTCACCAGATAAGTTAAAAAAACGTACTTTGATATTAATAATGTTATACATTTAATCTAAATGAATTTCGATTTTAATCGAATCATTAAAATCTTTTTTAAATTTATTGATTTATTTGAGGTGATCTGCGATTTAAAATAACACACCGCGTAATAATATAACATTAAAATGCTATATAGTACAGAGAAGTTGCTTCATTAACCTGTTGTTAGAGCAAATATATAAAGAAATAAAATATGATAAATAGATGATTTTAGGTCCGCTTCATTTGAGGTGTCTGTAAACAGACCCCGTTATCCAGATATATTTATTTAAATTCTAATCTCTTTCTAAAAGCTATCCATTACTTGATTATTAAAAAACTATGGAAATTATTTATTTTTTTTTTTTTTGTTATCAAGCAAATACAGAAAACAATCTGTCCCAATGCCTACGGGCTTGGTCTAGTTGGTAGCGTACATACCTTCTATACCGAACGTCGCGGGTTCGGACCCCAGGCAGTCCGATGATTTTATTTAAGCCATTTGGATACCAAATTCTATTAAAAATTAAATTGAAATATGGATTCTTAATTTGTAAACTTCAATTATATTAAAATTTCATTTACAGTAACATTCGATTACATTTTAATAGATAATTTTCAACCTTAAATTAATATATGCAAAATTCGTATATAGAAATATCATGAAATAAATTTGAGGTGGAAAATAAAATTATGAATCATTATTCAAATAAGCTTTATTTCAAAATTTATAACATATGGTTGATGTAATAAAAGAGTTTTCCAAAAATTTTATAGCTTAATTTATTATTTATATGGGTTAATTGAATTTTTCAATATTTTATCAAGATTTTTTTGTATAATTATAATAGGCTTATACCAGGTATATAGGTCTATATCCCATCACACTAGAAACTAAATATCTTAAAAAATATTTTACGCAAAATAGTGTATCTCACTGGCCAAAAGTCCTAATGAAAATTAATCTTACTTCCTGCCATCAACAACCAATCTACATTACATATATTAAAATATATACCGTAGATTGATTGTAAAGGTTTCCGTTTGTTCATAAACTATTGGACAGATTTTCATGAAAGGAGTTTCTTTTTAATTGAAAGATAATTATCCGGGGATGGTTTTAGCCTATCATTAATTCAGATTACGACTAGGGAACCTATTTTATAAAGAAAACTGTGTATGTATGTATCCAAAATTAGGAGAAGGAGCAGGTGTATTCATAAATAAAAAGTAAAAAAAACGATTTTCCAAATTCCAATGAGACGTTTCGGGTTAATTTTATTGACTATCTTCATTCTTTCAAAATTTTTAATAAATATGATGGGCCGACTCGCCAGTAAAAATGATAAATACATAAATTTGCATGTATTACCCATACGACCAACTCCGGGACATTAACAATTTTGAAGTACCGAAGATGGATCAGTAAAATTTTGAATTGTGGAAAATCGGAAGCTTTTTATTTTTGGCTGCACCTGCTCCTTCTCCTATTTATAGAAAAACAGCTGCTGACATCATCCTTAATTGGCAAAAAACTTTCCCCACTGCAGGCGGGCAATTGTTCGCTTAAGACAAAACCAGGGATGGGCAAAATCCTTTAAAGATAGTTATCCGATCCGCAGATCTTTGAAGTTCGGATGATCCGACCCGTGCTGCAAAAGGATTAGCGATAAGCTAATCCGAACCGATTTAGAAAAAGGATCACTCTTCAGAAAATCCAGTCTGATCCGGAAATCCGATCCAATTTCTAATAAAATTGCCGGCCATTGAACCTGCAATATCCGCCGAAAGCAAGTAAGCATTGTGGCTGGTATTAAATATATTTTCTACGTCTATTTCGGCATCTGAAGTCATTTATTTACAACTCCTTGGTAGCCAATATAATTTGAATAAATTTTATCGCTTATGACGAGAAACGACAAAAGCTCTAGCTTTAAACTCAATTTTTCACAAATTTTAGATTTTTTTTTTCCTTTTTTTTAAATAATTCATAACAATTCTATTTCTACATGAAGAGTCAAAGGTTAAACGAAAGAGAGATGAAGAGAGTAAACCATTTAAAATTTTTCACTTTTCCCTTTTCCGTTTATATAGTTCCTCATTCTCTCTCTCCCTCACTCTTTAGGGCAGTGGTAATACTGGTAGGAAATGCAAACTCAAGTACAAACACACGGGCAAGAGCTTCAGGATTGAGGATTGAGAACGAGGGCCTGTGCAGACCCCAATTGTGTTATGCTAATGCCCAACCAGCCCAAAAGGCAAAGGACAACCGCAAAGGACAGCATCCAGATATTAAATCTAGCCCGGTTGGTGAAAAAAAATCAAAGGCGAAGGAAAAGGATAGATAGAAAATTGATAAAAAAAAGAAAAATAATAAAAATTGGTGAAAAAAAAAACAATTCCAGCTCGGCTCATCTCTCATCCCTTGAGTTCCTTTATAGTCTTTTATTGATCTAAGATATAATAAAAAATAATGATTTAGATCTTCCATTTAATCGTATTATTGGTTCATATTTTATACAATGACTGGGATAATTAATTTTTTATTGTTAAACTAAAAATTGAAATAAATAGCTTACTTCTATCTAGGTACCTATCCTCTATCTTCAATTCTTCATTATCCCCATAAATTCTAATTCATACTTTGTGATCAGGCTACAGGCAGAGGGGGGGCCCTTTGAGTCCCAAAAATTCCAATAAAAAATCATTTTTTCATGAAATTCCTGTTTGTGATCCATTATTTCAATTGAATTGGCTACCAATCGACAATATCCTGAGAAGAACGTTTTTTTTTTTTTTTTTTAAATTTATTTAAAGCCTTTTTCGGCTTCTGAGGCCATTTAGACTCCTTCCTTATTTTTCTAAATTTATTGGTATCCAATATAATTTTTCCCTGGCCCCTAGCTCAAGAGGCAACCCTTAAGTACTAAGAGGTTGTTCTCCCGGTACCGTCCATGGTAGCAGTTTCTTAAATTAAGAAATAACTTTTTTAATTTAAACTGGAAACCGTTGGCTCTAGATGAATTAGGTAAATTAAAATTAATAGTGCAAAGTAAATAATTTACTCTTCTCTTGTTAATAATTTAGCTATTTTTAAGGCACTCTCCCCTACGATTAGCAATATACCTACTGTTAGTATTGTCAATATGCATAAAAAGTACAATATTAAGCATTTTAGGCCTGAACTAAAAGTTGTAGGAAAATAATAATTACATATACGTATTCAGCATAAAAAAAACTGGTTCAGGGAAAAATACGTTTTTGTCTCTCACACTTCCAATTTTTGAGTTATTAATTCTTAAAGTTACGATTTCTTCCATAGGAAATGTATAGAGAAATATTTATGTATTCTTTTCATTTGTGTATTCCATGAATGCAAACAAATCCTCAAGTAGGCACTTGTTTTTCTTAAGTATGGAGAAATAACCTCAATTAAAATGCTTAATGTCCAAGGTTAATGTCCAGAAAATCCACAGTGAGAGCGCTGCGCCCCTTTGAATTTACTACTTTTTTTTTGTCGCCGCTCTCTTTTAACGATTTTAAAATTTGGCGGCACACAAAGAAAAATATAAGTTTAAAAGTTGTTTCATATATAAAAGTACTTTTCTTTAATTTACACTTTCTTGTAATAAAAAAGGATTATAATTTCATTTCTTAAATTTGGCGGCACAGTAGTTGAGAATCACTGGTATAGGAGTAGCTTGACTGAAGGACTGATGAATTGGATACTAAATGACAGTTACTTACTTAGTTACTTAGGCGACCCGTTCTTCAGTGCGGCGGTTTGATGCACGCGGGTCCCAACTTCGTTGCCAAGCGTCTCTATCCCTTGTTAATGTGGTCCAATGTTGGATTATTTTTAAGCCGTTAGGATGTCGCTTCGTGTTTCTATGGTCAATGGAATCCGCCCAGCGGATTGGAGGTCTTCCTACAGGTCTTACTTGGTATCGGGGGGTCCACTCCTGTAAGGATGTGCTCCACCTCTCGTCGTTTCTTCTCATGAGATGGCCCGCCCATTTATGTTTTGACTCATCGGCGAAATCCAGCATATCCTTCACTCCGGACATTTTTCTTATGTCAGAGCTGTGAAGGTTATGTAGGCGTTGAGTCCGAAGTGTTATGCCCACAAGTCTCCTCTCAAGTGCCGCCTGGATGGTTTTAATTTTGTTCTCATGAGCCTTCGTTAGCGCCCATGTCTCACAGCCGTAGGTGAGTGCAGGCAGCACTGTTGAATTGAAGAGATCGGTTTTAAGCTTGGGATCGTTGGTTGCCTCAACGACAGTGCGAATAGACCCGAAGGCGGCCCAGCCAGCTTTTCGTCTTCTCTGGAGTTCCGGCATTAGATCATTTGACATTGTCAGTAGCCTGCCAAGGTAGGTGAATTCCTGAACGTCTTCAAGCGGGTGGTCATCTAGTACGATCGGGTCGTTCAATGCAAAATTTTTTCGCATGACCTTCGTTTTGTCGATGTTGAGGATGAGCCCAGCTTTCTTTTCCCTAAATGACAGTAATACTGTCAATATAATTTCATTCATTAGTCCTTTAATAAAATAATTTGCAATAAATACTTGAAAAAAATAATCAACATAACCTTTTAAATATAAAAAATACTACAGTAAAAAAGTTGTTAAGAAACCTTTAACAGTATAATAAATAAATGCTCTTTTCTTTATTGAATTTATCCGATCGTAAGATATTTTTTCAAGATTGAAGGATTTTCTTGAATAAATACTCAAAAGGCAATTAAATATATATACTTTATCGTTTATTCTTTCCATTTTCTCCTCCCCCACCCTTCAAAAAAATAATAGAGAATGAATAATTTAATAAAGGATATTATTATCCCCCTTTTATCCCCTCCAAATATTTTTCTTATTGATCTTTTGATCGGTTTGCTTGAAGTAGTCTTTAAAAAACTTTACTAAAAAGGGCGGGGTCGAGAAAAATAAGGGGTGACATTGGCGAGTGAAAATGCGGGGGCGTTTTTTTTTTTTTTTTTTTTTGTGTGTGTGTCTGTGTGCGGAGATGGAATTAGTGTGTGACAAGAGAGAGCGAAGAAAAAAAAAAAGTAGAGAGAAAAAAAAAGTACTGAGTATGGGGGTGGAAAAGGGTGAAATGAAATGAGCCGAAGGGTGATTTGATATTATTAACTCTCTCAATTGACATCGTTTCAGAATATTCCTTCCCATTTCTCTTTTTTCGTATTCATTCATTCATTTCGACTCTGTCTCCAATTTTTTTTTTCTATATCGCGTTCTTTATTATTAAATTCGTTGGAAGGAAATTAAATTTGATTCACGTCTCAATTTAGGTATACAGGGATGGGCCAGAAATCACTTTATTCTTTGATCAAGTGAATGGTTTTTTTTTTTTTTGCTGATATACCTGAAAAGCGATACAAAAATAAAATTATACCATCTTTATGGGTTCGTTTTATATAAATTAAGCTGAGATTATTTGTAAGGATTCTTATATAGAAATCTTTATGAATAAATATTTTAAACTGTTAAAAAATGTCTTTTATACTGACATAAGCTTCTTTTACAAAATTACTTATAGTGTGACCGCCCTCGGAAAACCCAAGAGACAGGAAACAGCGATATAAGCATTTCCTTCCCCATCTATTAAAGGTCAAATTGTTGAAAATAATATATAATTATTTATTTCGTTTAATATCGGTTATCCGACCTTTTTATTTTCAAAAACAGATTGATTAACTAATTAATTTAATTAAATAAAATTAATTAAAATAAAATTTATTGTTCAGGATGGGAAGTGATACGAACGCTTTTTTGGAACATGAAAGAAAACTCAACTTCGTTAATTAAATTATGTGTATTCTTTACGATACTAACAATCAGGATATTAAATTTCAATTATTAAAGAAATGTCATATGATTATTTAAAAAAAAAAACTTTAGAAATTTATAAATTAATTTATAATTCTAAGCAGATATAGAACATAGATATAGAGATATAGACTTAGGCCATAGACATGACACATTTTCCAGAAATACTCTAGAGTGGAAAATGTGAGGGAAGCGAATTTGTGATGTAGACACTATTAACCCCTGTTCTAGACTTATATTTAATATTTTAACCACTTTCAAAAAATGAAACAAAAAATTAAGAGAAATAATTCTGGTGTAATTAACACCCAGCGCACTCTTAGGTAAAGTTGTGTACTGTGTTGTCACACAAGATTTATATACAATATATTTAGTTTCCCATAGCACCTTAGTACCAAGCTTGTCCACTTTCGTTTCATAGCGCTAAAAAATGCTTAGATTGGAAATAAAGTAGGCCTATACTTCAAACACGTTTTAGGAAAAAACTTATTAATATAATTTTCAACAAGCATCTAAAAAATAGTTGATTTCAAAATCGTTATACGAAATTTGGCCGATTTTGTTCAAAAGATTATTTTAATTGTCCGAGAGAGTACCTTGCTTAAATATAAAATTTCTAGCTCGTAGCTAATTCCCTTCATGCTTAAAATCACAAACAGACAGATACACAGATAGACCATTTGCGTGACCCACTTTTTTGGAGTTACAGGACATCAAAACTTGTATTGTCCTCAAAATCTCTACATCAAATTTTTGACATGATCCAAGAGCGAATCCAGAGGTGTTTCTCCGGGGTGGGGGGGTAATCTGGTGTGACTGATCACACAGCAATTTTTTAGGTAATTTAAAGGCGCATTCTGTACTTGTTTGCCAGAATATAAATACAAATCAAATTTTTAAGTATTAATTTTTAAAATTTTACATTAAAAATAATTTTTTTTTTTTCGAAAAAAAAGTATTTTTTTCAAATCTCGGGGGGAGGGGGGTAATTACCCTGCTCCCCCCCCCCTATCCGCCCTTAACATGATCGCAATACTTTCTCACTATACATTACATATATAGGTAAAAGAAAGTAAAAAAAAAAATAATAAAAATATATTAATTTATACCCTACACTTTTTTTTTTAACACTCGCACTTTTTCTCATTCACACTCACACATCATTCACACAGTCTTTTCCTCAACTCAGGTCATATCATAATTTGACGATAACCGTTATATTAATAATATATATTATTAATATTTGGGGTCCAGGCATTCTTATTTAAGGCATCTGGATGGCATAAGACCCTACACTTAATAGAATAATTAGAAAATTGGTCTCTAGTCGTTTCTGAAGATAAATCGCAAATAAAACTAGAAGTTTTTATTTTATTCTTGAGAGGTTGTGTTTGATATAAATTAAGCAATTAGCCTATAATGATACTTGTAAAATACATCGTCTAAACCTAGAATTGTTTCCAATTTTCTATTCTCTTTTTATTTTCTAATTAAAAAAAAAAAAAAGTTTATCGCAGTGTATTTTGCACAATCAACGTTTTTCTAACGAACCCTACGTTTCTATTGCTTTCACACAGAAATGTCGTCTCCGTCGACAACAAGCCTGGGCTGTTTTTGTCTGTGACGGCTCTTTTGGCAGTTTGGGGGGCGTTTTTATTGGGGTTGGTTGGTTGGCTGGGTTATCCCTCTTGTGTGTGTGAAATTGCCCAGACCCATAGAACCCACCCCCTTATAAAATCCAAAGCCTTACCCAAACCAAAACCCACCAAGGAAGGAATAGAATAGATTCCCTTGGCTCTCGTTATTACTACTACACATTGCACAAACGATTTACGCCCTTTCTCTCTCTCTCTCTCTCTCTCACTCTCTATATATATAAAGTTGGAGCAATTGAACTTAAAAGACATGAAAAGACCTCTCTGGATAGATATGCCCTATTGGGCAAAAAATATTAATTATAAAAACTAGACAGCACACAAATTTCCATTCCATTTGTCATAATTTTTTTTTTTAAAGGAAAGAATAAAAAATTCCATTTAAGGAGGTTATTAATTGGAGAACTTTGACTTACTACTATCACATGATAGTATACTTTTTACTTTCTCTTACCTATGTATATATGTAATATATATATAGAGAGAAAGTATTGAATTCATGTCAAAAATTCGATGTCGAGATTTTGATGGATTTTCACGTTTTGAGGTCACCTGAATCCAAAAAAGTGGTTTTCGCGACATGGTCTGTCTGTGTGTGTGTGTGTGTGTGGGGGTGTGTTCAATTTTAAGCATGAAGGAATTGAGCTAGGATGTTGAAATTTTATATTTAAGTTAAACACCCCCCGGGACCGACAAAATAAGCTTTTAATCAAAATCGGCCAAAGAGTACTAGTACTTTACTGATGTACTTTTTCAGTTTTTTTCGATTTTCTCAAAATTCGCTGTAACGATTTTGATTAAAATTCAAAAATCAATTATTTTTTAGTTGCTCTTTCAAATGTATATTCTCGTTTTGCCCTCAAAATTGTTTGAAGCACACTTTACTCTTGTGCTTCATAGGAAAGATAGGATAAATGGTTGCCATGGTAACAAAATATAAATATTTTCCCATACTTATAAATTTTACATCTGAATTCAAATATTCCCTACTGCCGGGAACTAAATACATGTCGACACAAAAAATCTGGTGTGACAAGCACAGTACACAACTTTCGATTACCAAAGGTAAGAGAAAGTTGTGTGCTGTGCGCCAGTCACACCAGATTTTTTCATATGGCTTAAATAAAAATGCCTGGACCCCCAATAGATATTATTATAAAATAACGGTTATCGTCAAAGTTTTATATGGCCTGAGTTGCCGAAAAGACTGTGTGATTGTGTGTGTGAGTGTGAGTGTGAATGAGAAAAAATGTGAGTGTTAAAAAAAAAAACTTTCCTTTATAGATATAAATCCACCCTTTGAACTGGTGAGGTAGAAATACCATCCCATTCTATTCAAAAAGTCCTTTAAATTAAAAAAAAAAGTAAGATATTGAGGAAATAAGACTTAGAGCCGGTTGCATAATTTTTAGTCAACTTGTAAACTTATCCGAACGATAGCAAATCATCGATATAGTATTCAAAAAATTTTGACTTTTTAATTAAGTATTTTAATGTTTTATAAATTTGATAACTCTTTTTTTTATCATGTCATAGAATAATTATTACACGAATTATTTTATTTATTATATAATAATTTCTTTTTTGGTTGTATTTCAAATACTATTAATAGAAAAATTACACCGACAGTTTTTTCTTTATTTATTTTTATTTCATTTGCACAGCTGACGATTCGGCTCCATGTTTGAACCATCCTCAGAGCTAGCAAAGTCTTTACGAGTCTGTCATAGGGGATTTTATTCATTTTTAGACTTTTATCATTATATATAATGAGGATGGAACCGAAACTCAGTTTGCCGGCCTTAGAAGTTTAAATAATTTTACGTTTTTAATTTATTTATATGTTTAAAAAATATTGTCTCCTATTTGTACACCACCAACGAAACAGATTAGCAGTTCAATTGTCTACCTCCCCGGCGCACTAGCGAATCTGCATGATTTTGTTCCCGACTTTATGAAATACAATCACAGAAATGAAAAGGAATGGAGCAAGGTAGGAAGCCTCTATCATTAAATCAAACTCCTTTATTACAAAACGTTTTGTAATTTCTGTGACTGAATTCTACACAGCCATTTTCATTATTAATTTATGGGATACAACTTTAGTGACGTGTGATTACTCTCTAATGTGCAAATAAAAAAAAATTTAAAAAAAATACATCGCTGCAATTACAAAACGTTTAGGCCAAAGCGTTTTGTAATAAAGGAGTTTGATTTAATGATAGAGGCTTCCTACCTTGCTGCATTCCTTTTCATTTCTGTGATTGTATCTCATAAGTCGGGAACAAAATCATGCAGATTCGCTAGTGCGCCGGGGAGGTAGGCAATGGAACTGCTGATCTGTTTCATTGGTAGCGCACAAATAGGAGACATTATTTTTTTTAATCTTATAAATAAATTAAAAACATGCTTAAAAAATACGAAGTAAAATTATTTAAATTTTTAAGGCCGGCATGACTTAAAAAAAAAAAAACAGAAATTTCATCTCTTTCCAGTAAATATTTAATAAAAGTGGTGTTAAAAAGAAAGGTGTCTATCTAAGTAGTAATTAATAATTTTCTCTCTTTATGAATATCACCTATTTCAAATAAAAGAGAGTGGTATTTGCCTCTTTTAAATATTAACCAATATATTAAATAGTAATTTTTTGATTTTAAGAAAAGACTAAAGTTGATGAACATTAGAGGGAATCTTAAAATTAAAATGATTTTAGGTGAAAATTTTATTAAGGATGTCTGAACTTTTATCAAGATAAACCATAAATTTATTTATAATTCTCTAATTAAGCATTATTATACTTTCCATTTATCGAATTTCTTAAATAAAACTATAGAATAAGAAAAAACTTTATTCTGTATAATGAAATTCATAATTTGAATATAGATTATTCAGGTTTGTTTTTATATTCATTACATCCATTACAAATAAGCAATAAATTTTGTGATTCTACCATCTCTTCCATTTATAAATTTTGCCAATTTACAAATTAAAGTATATAATCCATATACAAATTGCATCCTGTAATTTAAACGCATTTATGAAACCTTTTTTTTTTTAAATAGGGATAAATAAAAAAATCTGGTGTGACTGATCGCACAGCACCCAACATTCTCTTACCTTCGGTAATTGAAGTGGCAGTAAAATAAAAAATTTTATACTAAAACTATTAGAGAACAGAAATAAAATTTAATTTTACTTATTTTGAATATTTTAAGACTTTTTTTTTTAATATTAAATTTTGGTGAGAAATTCACTTTAACTTATTAATTTCGCTATTAAATACCAGACTGGTTTTCGACATAAACTTGCTAGTAGTGTCTGAAGGATGTCAAACATTATTGAAATAGCTCTGTAGAGCTTAAGAGCTGCAGGCAATAACTGAAGAGGGTCTCCAAGGCGAATGGCATTTCGGATACATCTCTATTGGAATTTCTCAAAGCTTGTCTGTCCATCTGAGAAGGCTTGCCCCCTTTTTGACAGGTGTTTAAACTTTTTAACGTTTCACTAACTTACAAAGAAGCTTTAGTGTTTAAAATAAACAAAATTTAGATCCTATCACAAAAAATACTCTTTTAAATTTTTTTGTTTCTCATTGTACCATCGATGAGAATGAATTTAATTTTTAGGGGATCTAGGAGTGGCCCTCTAAACGTACTAAAAAAAAAACTAGTCTATTATAAGGAATTTTTTTTTATTAATTAAATTCATAAGGGATTATTGTAAGAATCAGCTTGTGGCACGTGCCCTGTTAGTCATCGAAACATTATAATTTAATAATATAAATTTACAATAAAATAAACCCCTAAATGGCCTTGAGAGCGAGCCGAAAGGGTAAAAAAAATCACATCTCGAAAATATAAATCATCCCGGCTGAATTGGCTGTTTATAAACAACAGCCACCAAGATATCTGTCAATAAATACGGGCAAGTAAAATTATACTTCTGGATGTAATGATAAAATCTCATTTAACGAACCAAACATAATGATATATTCGAAAAAGATAAAAAAATTTAATGTATAAAGAAAACAAAAGGTTTTGTCTTTCCAAAGTGTTTATAAAGCCTATTCAAGGGTGTTTGTTCCTCAGAGCAATAGACAGATTAAATTGTTATTACAATGAAAATCACTTGATTTGATTGAAGTTGTTAAGGGGGAATAGAGGTTGAATTGAGTCCGGGGTGATTCTCTCTTAAGACTTCCGCCCTTTAGGGGGCTATTTAACTTGCTACACGCTATAATATCTTGATATAATTGCGAAAACAAAATCGATCTACTCCTCTACCCCTTATTCTTTTAGGAAAAGGCGAACCGTCCATAGAGAAGAAAGTTAGAGATAGATCTACATAAGTGGTTAACTAACCCTCAAACACCTTAATTGCCGACAATAAATGTGATCATTTTAGATAAGATGGTCCCTCTGCTTTGAATGGGTCTCTAGTGGACCATTAGAATGCTATTTAACTCTTCAAGTTGTGTTAATAAAAATTAAACGCGTATAAAAAAAAAATGAATTTTTATCTCAGAAGGAATTTTAAAATCATTATCTTTTACATCAGATAATTGTAGAATAGGCTAGTTGATTTCCACTCCTTAAACAGTTCTAAAATTAAATATTTATATTTTCCTTGTTAGAGTTTAAAGGTTCGAATCCTGTCCCAGGAGACAAAGATTTTTTTGGATGATTTGGCACCAATTGAAATAAATAGGAACGAGTCTAAATGGATAATTAAAATAAAGATTTCTATTTTTTCATAGATTTATAGCAAGGTGGTACGGATATATTAGTAATATAAAGGTAATAAAGTCATGCAGCTAGTTTTTTTTTCTTTTTTATTGAGATTGAATCTCGGATGGATATCTGTATTCATTGGCATAGCCAGAAATTTTTGATGGGGGGGTCAAGAAAATTTTTTCAAACATTTGAAAAATTTAAGATTATTTTAGGGTATTTATAAATCATTTTGGTTTTTTTTTTAGCCAGAGTAAATTATTATATTTTACTTTCTCTTACCCTCTATTATAAAGCTTAAATATCTGGTCATGGTTTGGGTCCCACGGGGGGGGGAGGGTTTGGGGGTTCAAACACCATGGCATCGGGGAATCGAACCCAGGATCTCAAGCCTTTTGTTGTGCTATCCAAAGCGGCCAACAAATGATACATTTTTCTTGGTATTCTCTTGTTAGATAAATGTACCGTTAACTTGCATATATAGGGAAGTGAGTAGTATCTTTAGTTTATAAAAGCTCGGTACTCAATGCTATTTAAACTTCATTTAAATTTATATAAATCACTTTGCTCTCAATATAGTTTAATCGTTCTTAAAGGGAAACAAATCATTGACCCTAAGATCACGAACACCTCTATCTGTTTCTTAATTAATAATCTAAAAATGGGAAAAAGAAAAGAAAGATATTGTGGAATTAGTCAAATCATAATCCAAAGGACTAAAACGTGCTTACTTATCCGATATCATGATTGTAACACCTCTTTTAGCCGATTTAAATTTATAAAAAAAAAAACATTATTATAGCATATCTTTTTAAATTGAATGTTTATCTTTTACTAGACCTAATATTTAAGATTTTATCATATCAAAATCAATTATCTATTTAATATAATTTTCTACAGCAATATTAAAATAAATTTTTAAATATTAATAAACTTCTTTTAATATAGAACCTATTTTTTAAAAATCTCATTTTAACTTATTTAATCATTTTCAATCTCAGATTAGTTTGATATCGTCTGCTGAGAATGATAATGGTGAAAATCCGAAAATTCAATTTTTGAGTTAAGCCTACGAAACTTTAAAACGTCTTCTCTTTTGAGTGCCAAAGTGGCGAAAATATATTTCCATTCTTTGATAGTGATTCTGGTCTATTCATTTGTTGTCCGGCTATTTAAATATGGGTATCTTCTATTTATATAATCGCTAATGTCCGTCTAACGAGGTCTATTTAGGCTACTTCCCGTTGGAATTTTGAAACGAAAATTTTTATGCTTAAAGAGGACCTTCTGCGGATTACAGAAAAATTATTTTCATCCCAAAATTCCTATAACTTTTTGAGTTATTAATTCCTAAAGATACGATTTCTCCCATAGGAAATGTATAGAAAAATATTTATGTATTCTTTCTATTTGTGTATTCTATGTTTAAAAACCAGGACTTTCGTTCGTATGGTCAGGTCATTACAGCCAAAGACCCTCCCCCGGAGTTTGAAGAAGGCATGCGAAGCACATCGCAGACGGTGGCTAATTTCGGCGTCCAGGTCACAATTAGCTGTCACCAGACTTCCCAAGTAGTTGAATTGGTCAACAGTCTCGATAGGAGTTCCAGCCACCGATATATACCCGCAGTTGTCTTGTCCATCCTAATACGGCAGTGAGTGCTGGATAGTTTATAAAAAGCACGTTAAGGCACTGGAAAAATTCCAAATGAGACAGCTGCGCATAATCATGGGAATTAAATGGCAAGACTTCATTTCCAACAAAGAAGTCCGGGAAAGAGCTGACTGCGACTCTATGGAATATACCTTGGCACGCAATCAGCTGCGCTGGCTGGGACATGTGTGCCGGATGTCTGATGGGCGAATCCCAAAACAAATTCTCTTTGGTGAGCTGTCGGATGGTCAGCGCTGTTCTGGTGGTCAACTAAAGAGATACAAGGACGTCATTCACTCTATCGTGAAGAAGGCCGGAATAAAAAACACCTGGGAATCTCTGTGTCAAGACAGAAGCTCTTGGCGCAACATCTACCACAATAACACAGGCATATTCCCAACCAACAACACCGTCTTGAGGCCTACCGAGACATTTGTTTGCCCCGAATGTCATCGTGAGATCCGGTCTCGCATCGGTTTCTGGAGCCACCAGCAGGCTCATGAGCGGAGGAGATGATGGCGCTTGGTGATCTGAGGGAAGGATCTTCGGCAACGAGGGAACCTGACGACGACGACGATTCTATGTTTGTAAATAAATCCTCAAGGCACTGAATTGGAATAGTAGTGATAATTTTTTTTCATAATTAAGAAAATACGAGGGGGGTCCAGGGGAACAAGCCCCTCTGTATGAACGTGAAGCTTCTCATAATTAAGAAAAGGCGAGGGTCCGTCGCAGGCGGGCCTGAGCCAGCTCGCGGGAGGTCCAGGATGGCGAAGGCGGGCGCAGCGGCTAGTATGTTTATAAAACTTCAAAAGTTTTTTCTCGAAATGTTGAATTTCGGACTTAGGCCATTATAACTCTCAGATGGCGATATTTTGCCCTCGGGACTTGGTGTAGGGGTTAGTGTGCTGGCCTTTTGTACCAAGGGTCGGGGGTTTGCATTCGAACATGAATTTCATTTTAATTGGCTACCAATAAATTGATAGAGATAGAGGCGGGGTCTAAATGGCCTCCGATACCGAAAAAGACGTTAATAAATTAAAACGAAAAAAGGCGATATTTTCTAAACAAATGTTTAATTCATGTACAGACCAAAGGAAAGAGGATACGTGAAATCTCGGATGGGTGACCCCAAGGAATCAGTGTGTTGAACGTCAAACCCTAAATAGTCTCAGCAGCCGAGACTAAATTAAAATAAAAAGAAAGAGAATAATAAATAAAATTGAAATTTCGCCTTCTCCATTTGTTTTTTAATTTTAACATGTAATTAATTAATTATATCCAGCCAATTAAAACAAAAAATATTTATTTTAATGTTAAAAAATTCGAATTTTTTTTTATATTGCTTCAGGCTCAAAAGATAAAAAAAAAATTATTAATAATTCATATATAAACTCTAAAAAATTTTTATAATATATTAATTGTTAGTGAACAGTACGAGCGGGTCATCAATATTTTACATTTAAAATATGATATGGATTTCAAATGAAAAAAATATTTTTGGAGATATATTAATTTACTTATTGGAAAATATAATTAAAATTATTGTTCTGATTTTGCGTACATGTTTTTTTTTTTCATTCAATTAATATTCTTTTAAATGCTGTTTCGGAACCCAATCAGAGATATAAATTAAAGATTCGTTAACTTAAAGAACATCCTAAAGCTTATATTCAAATTAAAATTTCAATGGATCAAATTTTATGCTAATTTTTACGCCATAAATTTTCTGTATACAAAAACAAAATTTGCATTTTATTCATTTAAATAAATTTCACTCTGACCTCCAATTCCAATCAATAAATCAGATTTAAATTTTTTGTTTTTGTAATATACTAAATTGAATAATCTATTTTTAATTAAAAGTTTTTTTTTTACTAAAGTTTATTTTATAAAATTTATTGAATTTTAAATTAAATCAATTTAAAATTTATACGCTATATATACACTCTATATATAAATAAAAAAATAAAGAATAAATAAATAGTCCTTGAGCCATGGCTCAGTGGTAAAGTTTTTGCCTCTTGTGCTAGGGGTCAAGAGTTCGCAGCTCGTCTCATGCGAATTTATTTCATTTGAATTGACAATCAAATGGAATAAATAGAGACTGAAAGACCTAAATGGCCTCCAATCCCGAAAAAAAACTTTAAATAAAATTAAAAATGCCAGTAAATAAATATAGTCATGCAAGTATTGCATACTTTAGAACAAATATTTTGTATTCTTTTAAAAAAAGCCACTAGGAAATTAGAATATCTGATACTAAATTCTAGATGATGATAACTTTAAATATGCAAATAATTTGATACTATTATTTATGTTCATTAAAATTTTTAATAAATAACCGTCTATGATAAATTGCTTTCAAGATTAATTACTTAAAATATTTAACTAACTTGGTTAAATAAGCTTGAATTGGGCTCTCGTTGATTTAAAGATTACTTGAATTATTTAAAAAATGAAATACATTTGCATAAACTCGGCTTTTTTTTTTGTTCTCGTCAGCAAATGAAATGTTAAGAGGATTGGATGAATGAATTTGCTCTAAAGTGGAGGAATTAGTTTGTGGTCGAAAATCCTCCGGGGATCTATAAGTTTCCCACCATTCGAAACTAATTGAGCTTTCATCCAGCTAATTTATGTATATAAAACGCCTTTATATAGTCTATACAATGGCGTCTAACTGTTCAGTCGACAGAATAGAGAAGTTTTTTATTCAAATTGTCTTCAATGAAAATTATTAAATTAGAATAATTCAAACGTTTAAATTTGAATTGGAATCTTCTAATCGCAATAAAATTGTTTTATATATTTATGATTTATTATTAGTAGATAAGTCTACTAGCAAAAATTTCTCATCTTCAGGTCTATTCTCCATGCAAAAACGTTAACATTTAAAATCTGAAACCAGCGTTAATTCATTTTAACACCTCTTTGCCTCAAATTGCTAATTTGTAAGCAAAAACTTTAACGCCAAAGCGTTAACATTTAGTCAATAGTGTTAAAAATTAATGTCATGTCCAGAAGGTAATATTTAACACCGTATTTAATGCATAAAAATGGCGTCTTTAACCTAAAAAGTAAGGTTATGATTTTGACAGCTTTGAGATAAAAGCAACATGTTAACGTCGCTGTTAAAACTTTGTTTAGAGAATAGCATTTTTTAATGCTGGTGTTATTACTTTACTTTTTAACACCCAATTTATGATGTTAAATTTTAACACCTGTTTTTAGAGAATAGACCCGATAATGATTGTTATAGATTTGATAATATTTTGTTTGAGAAGCGCGAATTATGTTTCTTTCCTTAATAATATTTTAAAGAAATTTTCAAATACCTTTTTCTAAAAATAAGTGAAATATGTCCCCGAAACATCAAGGAGTAAATAATTATACTATACTGAAAGTAGTCCTTTTTATTTATTAATAATTTAAACCTTATAATTCATTGTACGATGCCCTTTTGCAAATATTCATGTCTGTTAAAATATAACAACACACTAGAATGATTAATTTTTAGCAATAAATCTAGTATAGCTATTAATTAAACGTGAATCATAATTAAATTTATTGAAAAGTCTCCGGATAAATGATAAACATTCAAAGCATTTTTATTTTTTCATGAATTTAGGCCTATGCTAATTTTTTACTTTTTTTCTAGTAAAATGTTCTTAATTAATTTTTTTTTCTTTAATTACAGTGGCCTCGCCAGTACTTCAGTGTGAATCCGCCAGTACTTCAAAAGTGATCAGTGGCAATCTAAATCGGAATTCCGGATAATAAAAGGGTGAGTCATTCAAATTCAAATGTACCGTACTGTCGGAAACTAAATATATCTCGACACAAAAAAATCTGGTGGGACCCATCTGTATATTTTTTCCTGAGTATGTCCTGACTTATTTCATCCTGAGGAAGGTCGGGTTTAGAAACCGAAATGTCAACGAATAAAAACTAAATAAAACAGGCTTCTATTTCATTATTGGCTGTCTTCATTCCAAACGCCTCAATTTTTAAAATCAAACACCTAATAATCTTGAGCTTTGGTAAATTTCTTATTTGGCCTATTGAGTGCAAATTTTATAATAAAAAAATTTCTAGAAATTATTTGCAAATTCCCTATTCTGGCCGATTTGCAAATTCCCTATTCTGGCCGATTTGCAAATTCCCTATTCTGGCCGATTTGCAAATTCTCTATTCTTGCCTATTTGCAAATTCCCTATTCTGGCCGATTTGCAAATTCCCTATTCTGGCCGATTTGCAAATTCCCTATTCTTGCCTATTTGCAAATTCTCTATTCTTGCCTATTTGCAAATTCCCTATTCGGGCCGATTTGCAAATTCCCTATGCTGACCGAATGGTGGGCAAAATGGCAAATTTTAAAATTCAACAAGTAGAAACGAAATCTCTAAATAATTTTAAGAAATTAAATGCATTATTATATTATTAACATAAATCTGTAAATCACAGATGTGATTATTTCATGTGTAAAATAATTTGAAGGTGGTTCAAACTAAACTAAACGTTTTTTTTTTTTTTTGTTTTTTTGATGACCCTAAGAAAATTACCCAATCAAATTTATCATAATTTAATATAGCTTTCAATTTATAATAAAATATTGAATAGTATTTTACTATCCTATAGAAATCTATTTTATTTTTACTATCACTGTTACAATTTTTTCCATCCTTCTTATATATCCATCATAGCTAAAATCATTGACAAAAAGTGATAGGAAACGATGAAAAACTTTTATATAGAGCTATATAAAAAGCATCCCTCGAAACTCTTTACTAAATTAACCTTTCCCTGTTCTTACTTAGACGATTGTTAAAACAAATCACTACTCAAACTTTGACGAAAAAGAGAATTTTGCAACTTTAAAACAAATTTATTTGAATAAGGTTTTTTTTTTTCTGTATTTATTATTCAATAAAAATTTATTATTATATCAAACGAAATGGCAATTTTTGAATTACTTTAAAAAAATAAATAAAATAACAGTCTTAACAGATCAGTAATCAGATCAATAATTAAATTCTGTGTCCGAGGAAGTTTCTGGATAGTTCCCTTTCCAAAATGAGCGCCAAATGAATTAACTGAACATTCCCTATAGATATGATTGCCAGACGTCCCGGTTTGACCGGATCATGGTTTTCAGACAAAGTCCCGGTGTCCCTGCCGGTTTACTTTACGTCCCGGAAAAAATTAAATTTGATTATAGATGACCAATAAAGCCTAAAAATAATTAACTGTGATTAACTTTTTTATTATTCCACGCGAGAAGGATTATTTAGAATAATTACTTTGTCATTTATTTCACTGTACTGTAAGAAAATTAACAAGATTAAAACAAAAAAAAAGACTTTCTAAAAAAGGTCCTAGCTAATGAAAAGTACATGTAAGAAATAAAATGTTTAAATTTATATGCGTGTCTCATTTATTATTACCCCTGGTTTAGGTTCATAATTAGTAACCATTTGTTCATAGCATTGGGAATAGACTACCCTCTACGGGGGGGGGGGTGCATTCCCGTGTCCCGGTTGAAAATTTCAGAAATCTGGCAGCCACCCTGGCCGCGCCCCCCCCCCAAAAAAAACCCCCCCCCCCCAGCCTACCTATAGATATTCAATTAAAATAGATAAGCCTACACGCTATCTTTTTATCTAAAATTATAAACCCATTCGCCTATGACTTTATAATGTAATCTCATACACTAAAACTCTATCCGGACTAATTGGGAGAGAATAAATTAAAAAAGACTAGTTAAAAATAAAATTTGTTGCAAAAATAGAGAGGTCATATTCGTCAAATACATTTGGTACCCAAATGTGGGCTTTGTGTGGCTTAAATGAAATCATCGGATTACCTAAGGTCCGAACCCGCGACCCTTGGTATACAAGGCAGGCGCTGGCGAAAATCTGTTGATTATTAACGAAATTGTAAATACAAAATAGTTAAACTCTGAAAATAAAAGTAATAAATTAGAATTTATGTTTTAATATTGTATAATGATTAATATTCATTAACTCAGCTTCATCAAGAGTAGCTGTGACAACCTGTTTATCCTTCAATCAATTATAAAAAGAAAATAGTTAAATAACCTATATATAAAGACTATAAGGTATTCCCTTTGAGCTCTAGTTTCAGAGAGAGAGAGAGAGAGAGAGAGCAAAGCGCCTAAAAGATAGGCAGCCTAATTGTTTTTTTTTTCACCAGACTTGAATAACTGTTTTCTTTATAATTTCATTAAAAATTAACAGATTTTCACAAATGAATAATATTTGGAAATCCAAAGAATTATAGAATACCGTAAATTTAGATTCAGGGATGGTTAAATTAGGGGTGTCCAAATAAAAAAAAAAAAAAACTGAAAAAATTCGATCTTTCTAAACTTATGTGTTTTTCACCACTAATTCACCTCCAATTGGGCTTAAACTTTATATTTTTATGAATTTTAACACCCTACGTATGGACCGTTTATTTTGAAAGTTGTGTAAGTTCATTTTTTTTAAAATGAGATATCATATAATATATTCTTAAATTAATGTAAATTTTCTATGTAACTAGCTAGTGGTTAATTTCTTAAAAAATTCCCATGTTTTGTACAATTGAAAATTGGTCGGTAAATAGATTTCTTAATAAACAGATATGTTAACCTTTCATTTTCTAGAAACAATAGAAAATGGACTTACACCACTTTCAAAATAAACGGTTAAGGAATAAGCTCCGAATAACACCTTAAAAAAATCTAGAAAATTCAAAATAAGAGAGAATTTTCCTACTATAATTAAATTATTCTTTTATCCCTAAAACTAGAGCTGTTGGAGTAAAATTGATGGCATTTTTGGAAACATGACTACTCATATACCCAGGAAAAATTTTTAATACCCCACCAAAATCACAGATTGGCCTGTGTAATCAATTAAAATTGGCAATCGAATGAAATATAAATAAAATGTTTTCAATAAAAAATCCTTTACCCGTGAAGCCCCCTTGGGGAAGCGCGCGAAGCCCTCCGAAGGTGGGCAGCGCGACTATTATTAACAAAAATGGAATTAATATAAAAATTTACCAATCTAAAAAAAAAAAAAAAAATTGGTTTGGAAAATAAATACCCTGCTGTTTATCTTTCTCAATAAAAAAAAAAAAAAATTGAGATGATTAAAACAAACGAGTTCATATATCAAAACTTAATTCAGGCTTTACTTCAATGAATTTATGAATCCCTGTGAATATAAACTGCTACTCTTGATCCCAGCGGAAATTTATGACAATGATTCCAATCCAAAAATATTTAACATTTAAACTAATTTATTATCTTCTGAGTGTCATTTGATTGGAAGTTTGATATTAGAAATAACTAGCAACTCAAGACAATATCTTCTTTTCTATATTCTAGAGAGCCAAAAATCAAAGAAAATTGCAAAAAACAAATGGAAATAAGGATCAAAGAAAAACGAATTCTAAAGAAATAGTTAGGCCACTTTAATTAGATAATTAAATATTTATTAATTCATATACCCGAAAAAAGTAAAGGTGGGCCGCCGGGAGTCGAACCACGGATCCACCAATTTGTACTCGGTGTGCCCTTACCTACCACTTTTTCGGGTATATGAATTAATAAATATTTAATTATATAAATCCCCTTCTATATGTAATTTCTTATTTATTAAGCTACTTGTTAATTGTTCTCGCACCCTTCCTTTCCCAACCAAGAATCGGAGACATAACTTTAATAATAATCATTAAGTTAAATTTTATTTTATTTTACTTTCTCTTTACTACCTCTATATAGAGAGAAAGTATTGGATTCGTGTCAAAAATTCGATGTCGAGATTTTGATGGATATACACGTTTTGAGGTGACCTGAATAAAAAAAGTGGTTTTCGCAACATGGTCTGTCTGTCTGAATGTGTATGTGTGTGTGTCTGTCTCTATGTATCTGGTGTACAGAACTTTCTATTACCGAAGGAACGTATTACCATGGTCAATGGTCTGCTGAATTAAAATCAATTATCCCACCCAATGCAACATATACACGGAATACAAGGGAGGCATCGTCCCAGCATCCCTATGCTGTTCAGATCACGACTAACAGAACTAGTCAATTCCAATCTTTCTTTGTCCCCATGATTGGAACAAGCTCCCTGCGTCCATCTTCCCCAAAACCTACAATCTTCAGACTTTCAAGTCTAATCTCAACAGGCATCTTCTCAGTTCCCGCAGTTGAGTTCCCCTTTTATGCTTCTCCTTTTGTTTTTATTTTCTTTCTGGCTGCATGTGACCACTGGTCATTATAGGTCGTCGGACCTTATGCACCCATTCCAAAAAAAAAGTTGTGTGTTGTGTGCCATTCACACCATATTTTTTTTCTAAGTTCCTGGGACTTGATTTTTTTGGTCAATTTACTCGCTCTTTCTTACACTATCTTACCAACCAATAAAGAACGATATTCATCAATTTGAATAAAAATTCATTAAACTAATTTAAATATTTTAATTAAATAAATTCAAATATTTTTTTAGATTTATCAAAAGTGTAAATATCCCTCCGATAGGCTCTATATTCAACCAGAGTATATTTTACCTTAAGGGCAGGGGCGTAGCGAAGAGATTTTTCAGGGGGGGGAGAAGGCCAAAAATGCCAACTCAATTTAATCAATTTGCCAACTGTACAATTCACATTCTTATTCATCCTATATATATTAATTTACTAGGGGCCAAACCCGACGCCCCCTTAGTCGCTATATGACATGTTTGAACGTTAAGTCCCCTCCCCCTTCACTTTGCTATTTTAATATTAAAAAAGTTTTTTTTTTTTTGTTTTTTATAAAAAAAAACATTCACACTTTTTTCTCATTCACACTCACACTCACACACACATTCACACTGTCTTTTCGGCAGCTCAGGCCATATAAGACATTTACGATAACCGTTATTTATGAATTTATATATATTAGGGTCCAGGCATTTTTATTTAAGCCATCTGGTATCCAGATGGCTTAAATAAAATCATCGGACTGCCTGGGGGTCCGAACCCGCGACGTTGGTATATGAGGTTAGCACGCTAACCTCTACACCACGCCCCGTGGGCTATTAAAAAAGTAAAGGATTAAACAAAATTTTTGATAGAAATATAATTAAGGCAAGATTTTTTTCAATTGAGAAATTCCCCATATAATTACACTCAATGAAAAATTTTGTTGAGTAGTACAGGACTCTTACCGACTAAATCCCTCTTCTATTGTCTAATGTGTAATTTACCGGGGAGTTCTAAGCAATTCCTGGGTTTTTATATAGGATACCCTAATTCCAAAAATACCATAAGTTTTTCTCCATCAAATTTAGTTTTAGAGATTTAGAGAAAATTAAATTTTAATAGAAAATGAGCTCTAGAGCGACTCTTATTTTGAATTTTCTGGCTTTACCCCTTAAAAAGAAATACATTAGAACCTCGCTTAGGGTGCCCTTTCATAACAAGCAATTTGTAAAAAAATTGTAAAAATATGACTTGCTTAACGACCCTGGTAGGAATACACAATTGGGCCAAGCCTCGGACCAGGCTTGGACCAATCGTGCCGAGCATTGGGCGAGGCTTGGGGCAAGCCTTGTCTAACCATTGGGCGAGGCTTGGTCCAAGCCTAGGAATGATAACAATGTACCCAGCCTTGGGAATCAAAAAAACCAAGGTTGGCCCAAGCCCCGAGAATCAAAAAAACCAAGGTTGGCCCAAGCCTTGGAAAACAAAAAAATGGTTGGTCGATCCAAGCCTCGAGGAAAAAAAAGTTGTTTCTCGAGAGATTTGAACTCGAGCTTTTTGGTTTTGTACTTCATTTGTTCAATGCCTTTACGCTCTCGTACACAGTTGTTATATTGATATGACTCTCTTTTAAGCTATTTGATTTGCCTTTTATTTTAGCTAAATAAACTTTATCAAACAATCACCAGATTTAAAATATATATTACTGTTTTTTTCAATTAATAGTACTTGATTTAATTTAATTTTTTTTTTTAATTACATGATGGGTCACTTAAGCATTGGGCCAAGCCTGGTCCGAGGCTTGGCCCAATGGTCACTACCCAAGGCTCGGTTTAATAATATAATACCATTGGGCCAAGCCTCGGTCCAGGCTTGGTCCATTCGTCTTCCCAAGGCTCGGTTTAATACTATTGGGCCAAGCCTGGTCCGAGGCTTGATCCAAGGCTTGGCCCAATGGTATTATATTATTAAACCGAGCCTTGGGAAGACGATTGGACCAAGCCTGGACCGAGGCTGGCCCAATGGTATTATATTATTAAACCGAGCCTTGGGTAGTGACCATTGGGCCAAGCCTCGGACCAGGCTTGGTCCAATCGTCTTCCCAAGGCTCGGTTTAATAATATAATACCATTGGGCCAAGCCTTGGATCAAGCCTCGGACCAGGCTTGGCCCAATAGTATTAAACCGAGCCTTGGGAAGACGAATGGACCAAGCCTCGGACCAGGCTTGGCCCAATGGTCACTACTCAAGGCTCGGCAAATGACAACTGGCCCAAGGTTCGGCCAATTGTCAGCATTGGCAATTCCTACCAGGGGGAGTGACGTTTCGCATAACGAGTGGAGAGGAGAGAGAAAGTCCCGGATTGTGCTCATGTTACATCAGTCTGTGTCATGAGGGGACAGCTCTAATGAGAGAATGTTATTGTTTCGCATAACGAGTGTTTCGCTTTACTAGTATGATTCTGGAACGAATTATGCTCTTTAAGCGAAGTTCCACTGTACATAGAAATATAAAGTACTAAGAAATATAAAGTTCAGTCCAATTTAAGGCGATTTAGTGGTGCAAAACACGGCTAAAATTTTAGAAAAATCGAATTTTTTCAGTTTTTTAAACTTTGGACACCCCTAATAGGTAGAATCTTTTACCATCACTGAATGCAAAAAAACATATATTTACGATATTCTGTAGTTCTTTCACTTTCTAAAAATCATTCTAAAGAAATTATGAACAAAATAGTTATCAAAGTCAATTTTGTTAAAAAGCAAATATAAGAAAATTTTATGATAAAGATGGTGTTTTGAGCCAAGAATTTAGAGCTATTCTTGGGTATATGGATGGATAGCTCTGAATCCTGACTAGGAAAACTGTTTTGCTCATAATTTCGTTATCAATGAATTATTTATTTTTTTTTTAACTTTTTCGGCGGCCCTCGGGGCTTGGTGTAGAGGTTAGCGTGCTAACCTCGTATACCAAACGTCGCGGGTTCGGACCCCAGGCAGTCCGATGATTTTATTTAAGCCACTTGGATACCAAATGGCTTAAATAAGAATGCCTGGACCCCAATATGTATATTAAATCAATAACGGTTATCGTAAATGTCTTACATGGCCTAAGTTGCCGAAAAGACAGTGTGAATGTGTGTGTGAGTGTGAGTGTGAATGAGGAAAAGTGTGAATGTTTAAAAAAAAAAAAAAAAACTTTTTCGGCTACAGAGGCCAGGTATGACTTTATTTAATATATTTCTAAATTACATTATACCGATGGCTACCGATAGGACGTTCCACAAGCTGATTGCTCTGAGTCACCAATCCCGGGGCTTTCGCCACGCTTGGCATTGGTTAACTTTTGGAAAGTTAAAACCTATAGAAGATCATAAACATACTTTTTTTTTCATTCAGGGATGGTAAAAATTCTATTCAGGAGTGCCTTAAAAAAAATGAAAAAATCCAATTTTTCTAAACTTTTAGCCGTGTTTTGCACCACTTAGCCCCCTCCGATTGGGCTCAAACTTTACAGTATAGACCTATTTTCTATGTATTTCAACTAACTGCATATTTTTAAGGGGTAACGACTTTAAAAAACTAGAAAATTCAAAATAAGAGTCGCTCTTGATCAGATTATTTATTAAAATTTAATTTTCTCTATATCTCTAAAACTAGAGCCGATGGCGCAAAATTTATGGGATTTTTTGGAATTAGCGCTTCCATATAGCCAGGAATAGCCCTAAATTTCAAAAAAAACTTTTTTGTTGACCTGTATAAGATTTATTTTTTTATCAAAAACATTGTTTAATTCCTTTTTTTACAATTATAGTAAATAAAGAAAATTCAAATGAACGACTGAGGTTTTTTTTATTTGTTCAAATATTTTATTTACTAATGATTTTCTCTGTGTGTTTGTATTATATAATAAATTTATATTCAGTAAAAAAGAAAATAAATTTATTTATTTGAAAATTAAAAAAAAAAAATTTTTAATATAGAGCGGGCGCTGGAGGTAGTTGAGTATGCAAAATTTGAGGACCGAATTCTGACAATGGATTTGGGCTAAGAATAGCTCCCAGAATAAGGATCCGGATCTTGCCGGGCCAATTTTTGGTCCAATTTTTTTTTTACCCCCACCCCTCTTATTTCCATAGGAAATCAATGGAATGCATGCTAAGATGATGTGAAGATTTGCAATTATGGTCAAATTCGAGTACTTAAAACCTCAAACAATGAAAAAACTGTCTTGTCAGCAACTGAGGGGATCCTCTAGAGTCCCCTGAGAAGTACTATCTTGCCACCAGTTGTGGTGGTCCCCTCTAACCCCTTCATCTCTTTTCTCTCTCTTTGTTATAAATTTAAATATACGGCTTTAACACCATGCCAAATTGTGGGGACCGGCAATTATGTTCATAATCCACTACCTGGTATCCCAATCAATGAAAAATACTATCTTGCCACCAGTTGTGGTGGTCCCCTCTAACCCCTTCACCTCTTTTATCTCTCTCTTTGTTATAAATTTAAATATACGGCTTTAACATCATGCCAAATTGTGGGGACCGGCAATTATGTTCATAATCCACTAGCTGGTATCCCAATCAATGAAAAATACTATCTTGCCACCAGTTGCGGTGGTCCCCTCTAACCCCTTCACCTCTTTTCTCTCTCTTTGTTATAAATTTAAATGTACGGCTTTAACACCATGCCAAATTGTAGGGACCGGCAATTATGTTCATAATCCACTACCTGGTATCCCAATCAATGAAAAATACTATCTTGCCGCCAGCTGCGGTGGTCCCCTCTAACCCCTTCACCTCTTTATCTCTCTCTTTGTTATAAATTTAAATATACGGCTTTAACATCATGCCAAAATGTGGGGACCGGCAATTATGTTCATAATCCACTACCTGGTATCCCAATCAATGAAAAATACTATCTTGCCGCCAATTGCGGTGGTCCCCTCCTAACCCCTTCACCTCTTTTTCTCTCTCTTTGTTATAAATTTAAATATACGGCTTTAACATCATGCCAAATTGTGGGGACCGGCAATTATGTTCATAATCCACTACCTGGTATCCCAATCAATGAAAAATACTATCTTGCCGCCAATTGCGGTGGTCCCCTCTAACCCCTTCACCTCTTTTTCTCTCTCTTTGTTATAAATTTAAATATACGGCTTTAACATCATGCCAAATTGTGGGGACCGGCAATTATGTTCATAATCCACTACCTGGTATCCCAATCAATGAAAAATACTATCTTGCCACCAGTTGTGGTGGTCCCCTCTAACCCCTTCATCTCTTTTCTCTCTCTTTGTTATAAATTTAAATGTACGGCTTTAACACCATGCCAAATTGTAGGGACCGGCAATTATGTTCATAATCCACTACCTGGTATCCCAATCAATGAAAAATACTATCTTGCCGCCAACTGCGGTGGTCCCCTTTAACCCCTTCACCTCTTTTCTCTCCGTTTATTATACATTTAGATGTACGTCTTAAAACCATGCCAAATTGTGGGGACCGGCAATTATGCTCATAATCCATTACCTCGTGCTCCAATCAATGAAAAATACTATCTTGCCGCCAGTTGTGGTGGTCCCCTCTAACCCCTTCACCTCTTTTCTCTCCCTTTATTATACATTTAGATGTACTGTCTTAAAACCATGCCAAATTGTGGGGACCGGCAATTATGCTCATAATCTACTACCTGGTGTATTTATAATAAAGGGAGATAAAAGAGGTGAAGAGGTTAGAGGGGACCACCACAACTGGTGGCAAGATAGTATTTTTCATTGATTGGAGCACCAGGTAGTGGATTATGAGCATAATTGCCGGTCCCCACAATTTGGCATGATGTTAAGGCCGTATATTTAAATTTATAACAGAGAGAGATAAAAGACGTGAAGGGGTTAAAGGGGACCACCGCAGTTGGCGGCAAGATAGTATTTTTCATTGATTGGGATACCAGCTAGTGGATTATGAGCATAATTGCCGGTCCCCACAATTTGGCATGATGTTAAGGCCGTATATTTAAATTTATAACAAAGAGAGAGAAAAGAGGTAAAGGGGTTAGAGAGGACCACCGCAGCTGGCGGCAAGATAGTATTTTTCATTGATTGGGATACCAGCTAGTGGATTATGAACATAATTGCCGGTCCCCACAATTTGGCATGATGTTAAAGCCGTATATTTAAATTTATAACAAAGAGAGAGATAAAAGAGGTGAAGGGGTTAGAGGGGACCACCGCAGTTGGCGGCAAGATAGTATTTTTCATTGATTGGGATACCAGGTAGTGGATTATGAACATAATTGCCGGTCCCCACAATTTGGCATGATGTTAAAGCCGTATATTTAAATTTATAACAAAGAGAGAGAAAAGAGATGAAGGGGTTAGAGGGGACCACCACAACTGGTGGCAAGATAGTACTTCTCAGGGGACTCTAGAGGATCCCCTCAGTTGCTGACAAGACAGTTTTTTCATTGTTTGAGGTTTTAAGTACTCGAATTTGACCATAATTGCAAATCTTCACATCATCTTAGCATGCACTCCATTGATTTCCTATGGGGTGGGGGTAAAAAAAAATTGGACCAAAAATTGGCCCGGCAAGATCCGGATCCTTATTCTGGGAGCTATTCTTAGCCCAAATCCATTGTCAGAATTCGGTCCTCAAATTTTGCATACTCAACTACCTCCAGCGCCTGGTCTAATAGATGAAAATATAAAAAAAGAAAATTTAATTTTTTTTTTTAAATTAAAATATAAATTAATTTCTGTTAAATAAACTTTATTTTGCCAACTGGTCCTTGATTTTGCCAACTTTTGCCAACTCGATTCGACCTGGGGGGGGGGAGACTCCCCCCATCCCCCTTGGCTACGCCCCTGCTTAAGGGCTGATCTTTTCCTCGAAATCAAATTTATAATTAAATTAAAAAAAAAAAGAATTTTTAATTTTTATATCAAAATTAAATAAGATTTTTTACAAAGAAGAGCATATGTTTTTTTTGCAAAAAAACCAATAAAATAACCAACAATATTAAAGAAAAAAATAACATAGGTTTATAAATTATATTTTATGAGAAAACTCGTTATTTTTGTTTACCCAGAACATGGAGTGTTTGTTCCAAACCAATACAAAACGACCCTTAAAAAATTATTCAAGCGCCATTTTTCTTCCTCTTCAGTAAATTAATTCAAAAAGATTTTGTTTTATTTGTTTCCAGATCTGAAATATTTATTTATAATTGAAAACTTGAAATAGGTCATTCACTCATTTATTATAAACAGATTCTAATTAGTTCAGAATATTTTTTTTTTCTACCGTTTTTATAAATTCTTTTTTGCTTTTACATCGAAAAATATATCTTTTGACAATTTCTCAGATATATTTTAATCTTTTAATCATATATCAATACTAAAGTAGCTTGTGATATAGATACCCCTTTTTTTTGGATTGGGTGCATAAGGTCCGAAGACCTATATTGACCAGTGGTCACATGCAGCCAGAAAGAAAATAAAAACAAAAGGAGAAGCATAAAAGGGGAACTCAACTGCGGGAACTGAGAAGATGCCTGTTGAGATTAGACTTGAAAATCTGAAGATTGTAGGTTTTGGGGAAGATAGACGCAGGGAGCTTGTTCCAATCACGAGAGGTCATGGGGACAAAGGAGGATTGGAATTGACTAGTTCTGTTAGCCGTGATCTGAACAGCATAGGGATGCTGGGAAGATTTCTCTCTTGTGTTCCGTGTATATGTTGCATTGGGTGGGATAATTGATTTTAATTCGGCAGAACATTGACCATGGTAATACCTGTAGAAGAAAGAGAGTGAGACACGCTTCTATGATCTAGTGACTTTAGGGATGCTGTGAGGGTAGAATCATCAAATGTTAAAATCAGATGATGACTTTCATTATAAAATTTGTGTAGATGGTAATTACCTCTATTTTTCCCATTAGAAAGGATTAAATTGAAAAATATTTGTGTTAACGACATTGAAATATAAACAGATAAAGTATTTATTCTCTTCTGACTGAAAATTCTTAGGGAAAAATGGGGTATTTCCATTAGGGAGGTAACACCGGCTTTTTTCAATTTTAAACCAGATTATTTCAGCTCCGATAGTGAGTAGGACTTCACTTTGATGATCTATTGCTAATTTTTCAGGGATCACCATTACTGGTTCTTTTGTATTCCAAAAGGTTTAGTCAAAAGTTTTAGAGGGTCTAATTTGCCTATTTTAAAAATTTGATCAATGTAAATAACTAGTTTGCAATTTTGCTCTTTTTTTTAATATTAAGCCCCCCCCCCTCACAACCACCATATTGTTTATTGGCACCTACTATTCTCAATGAATTTCCTCTACTATATTGTAAATAAATTTATTATAGGAGTTTTTAATAATAGACCACATTTGTCTTAATTTTTTATTTAAAATATAAATACTCTACAACGTTTCGACTGCTTATTCTGCAATTCACTTGAATTGTAGCAAGTGCGTAGTACTTGAAAACGACTGCAGACTAAGCATTTGAAACGTTGTACACTATTTATATTTTTTAATAAATAATTAATAGGCCTACAAATATGGTCTATAATTAGTAACTCCGATAAAAATACAAAAACTTTAATAAACATATTCTTAAATAAATTTGTTTGTAAATTTAATATCTTTTCTTCCACACTCTCAGCCATCAACTTAAATACTCTCATAATATTAAATATTAATTTACGGTCAATCAAAAGGTTGTGCTTTTTTTTATTTTATTTTATATTATGTAAACACATAGTTGTAAAAATTAACAGCTATTAATCTTAATTATTGTTTTTCCGCACCCTTTTCTGACATTATCAATGTCAATATTGTTTTCATAAGTATCAAATGAAGAAATCCAAAACTCTTTTCTCACTTTCCCTATTGCCTAGTATAGAGTAACAGTTTAATAATAAATGACCAAAAGCGTTTGTAAATGGAACAACGCCAGCAGATAGTAAGGAAAGAAGAAGACAAAGATAATAGAAACATAGAAACCCTTTTCTCTATCTTTCTGTCTTCTTGTTTTCTGTGACGTCTGTACAGCGTCATATCTTCCTGATATATATAAATTTTGTTAGGCCAAGTTTTAAAAGGAGGCTGGAAATTGTGGGGACGTTCAACAAACAACAAACATTCCTTCCTTCCGCATTTCGTTTCCGAGTCATGTTCTTAACTCTTAACTGATAGAGCCAGGTTCATTTACAAGACAATTTATGATATGTCTTATTCTTTTCAATAAGAAAAACTCTTAAGTTGAAGTTTATTTTCATGAATTAATAAATAACCATACAGTAGAATACTTTTTAAATTAAATTACTTTTCCCATAAACACTTAAAATAATAAAATAAATGATTTTTTTTAAATAGTAAATTAGCCTAAATTTATTATTTTGGGAGTTTTTAATTATAGGCCGCATTTTGTATTAATTATTTATTAAAATGTATATACTATACTACTTAATCTGCAGTCGTTGTTAGGTACTGCGCATTTGCTCCGATTCAAACGAACTAACCTCTAAGGAAAACCTACGTGAAGTTAGTAGCATTTTAAATGCAATGAAGATAGCAATAAAATTGCTTATAAAATGCTACTAACTTCCTTTAAAGTTAGCAATAAAATTGCTTATAAAATGCTACTCACTTCACGTAGGTGTCCTTTAGAGGTTAGTTCTCTTGAATTCGCTTGAAACGTTTTACAGTACAGTACAATATTTATATTTTTAATAATAAATAATTAGTATAAAATATGGTCTATATTTAAAAAGTTCCATAATAAAAATAATACAAATTACAAAAGCTTTAATAAACATGCCTAATTTTGTTTATCAGTTTTGCTATTTTTATTTTCTCTATATTTGTAATCCCCTCCTCCCACACCCTTTCTCCCCCACCCCCTTCCATTATGGAGGTTAAGAGAAAGCTGTGTATTTTTCAATGCAATAATATCACATTTTTTTATCTTGACCATGTAAATAGAAAATAAATGACGCACTCGAACACACGATCTTTCATTATTTACATTATCTTTGTGAATTTTTTATTTTATTTACACTTGGCCTCCCCACTCCTTTTCGACCCACGACAACATAAGATTCAATAGATATCCAACTTCTTTCTCATTATAATCTTCACTAATTGTTAAAAGAATCCGAATATATAAAAAAAATTCAATTTATAAATCTAATGACTTAATAATTTGATTATATATGATCCATTAAAGGGTTATATAAGCTGTTTTATTAGCTTTTAAAATGCTATTAGAAAAAGGAGTTGGATTCATATACCTCGTCTTTTATATCTCCATCTCTTTTGCTCTTTATCATTTGAATGGCATTATTATTCCATACATAAGATCTAATTGATCATTAAAATGTTAACAGTGGATAAATGAATGAACAAAGAAGACATAAGAGAGAATTAGAATCTGTTTATGAGTGAATTAAACAGGGGAGAAGAAATTTGCATTTGATTTTGTTTTGAAATTTTCTAAATAGCAGAGACAATTTCTCATATTAAAATAACTACATAGTTTATTTAACAGTAAATAGAGATATACAATATGTTTGATGTATGATTACTCACTATTGCCAGGTTAGAATTTATGAAAATTTTTTTTTACTTTCCCTTTCCCATATATAGAGGTTTCATGTCAAAAATTTGATGTCGAGATTTTGATGGATATACATGTTTTGAGGACCCCTGAGTCCAAAAAAGTGACGTTTTCGCGACATGGTCTGTCTGTCTGTCGGTGTTCAATATAAAGAATGAATTGAGCTAGGAGGTTGAAATTTTATTGCTTTAATAAACAGTGCCTGACAAAACTAAAGCAACCCAGTCGGAATGTTCGGGTTTTCAAATTTAATTTTTTTGTTAGTATAGATTTTTGTTTCTAATTTTTCAAATAAATAAAAATATACCAAGTATAGTATATAACGTTTAGAGAATTCGAAGAGGGTTCTTGGAATGGTTTAGGGGTAATCCATTATAAACGAACGGAGTAATATCCGCTTAAAAGTTGCTTTAGTTTTGTCAGGCACTGTATAAAAAAATGCAATATTATTTTTATTATAAATTTTTTATAAAACCCAATATGTTCAGATCAGCAATCTAACAGATATTCATATTGTTTGCCTATATTACAGGCGCAGGTTTAAGTAGAGTTTTCGGATTTTGTATATGATGGGGGATGAGAGAAATCAATCGGCAAGGATCTTCATGTATATTAGAGGAAATATTTGCAATTTACCGGCCCAAATATTTGCAAATATATAATAAAAAGTCGTATTTATAATTTTACTGATTGATTTTTCCCATCCTCCAGCATCAGAGGCGTAACTACATTGATCTGCGCCCCCCCCCCACAGTACAAAAATATCGTCTCCACCCAAAAAAAAATTAATAAATAAATTAAAAAAAAAAATTTGTTAAAATAGAATTTCATAAAAAATATTTAACAATTACATTTACAATTACAATTACATATTATTTTTTTTTAAATTCAAATTACTGTATATACAAAATTTTATTAATTCAATAGTAAAACATTTTTCGGGGTGTCCAAAGTTAAAAAAAAAAATCTGGTGTGACTGGCGACAGCACACAACTTTCTCTTACCCTTCGGTAAGAGAAAGTTGTGCACTGTGCTGGTCACACCAGATTTTTTGTGTCGAGATATATTTAGTTTCCCATAGCACCTTAGTTTCAAACTTGCATTTTAAATGTTGACTGCTTGAAATAAACTATGGTTATTTTTCAAAATTTTAATCTCATATTTGGACATTTTATACACAATATAGATTCGTAAATAAATACAAAATTTCATAAGAATTGGAAAAAAAAATTTTAAATGCGTAAAAAGTTCCAAACGGGACCCCCTTTTGAATCGAAATTAACATACAAATCCCTATAGGAAATTAACATTGGCCAAATGCGAAGATAAGGTAGAAAAATTTAAAACGCGTAGAAAGAGAGAAGATAATTTTGTGAGAGAGAGAGATATGTTTTCTCCGAAAAAAAAATGGGCGTTTAAATAATAATTGATTTTTAATCTAATAAAAAGAAAAAGATTTAAATTCGGTTACCATAGCAACCATTTATTTCTCCTATCTTTCCTATGAAGCACAAGAGTAAAGTGTGCTTCAAACAATTTTGAGGGCAAAACGAGAATATACATTTGAAAGAGCATCTAAAAAATAATTGATTTTTGAATTTTAATCAAAATCGTTAGAGCGAATTTTGAGAAAATCGAAAAAAACTGAAAAAGTACATCAGTAAAGTACTAGTACTTTTTGGCCGATTTTGATTAAAAGCTTATTTTGTCGGTCCCGGGGGTGTTTAACTTAAATATAAAATTTCAGCCTCATAGCTCAATTCCTTCATGCTTAAAATTGAACACACACAGACAGACAGACAGACAGACAGACAGACCATGTCGCGAAAACCACTTTTTGGATTCAGGGGACCTCAAAACGTGAAGATCCATCAAAATCTCGACATCGAATTTTTGACATGAAACCAATACTTTCTCTCTATATATATATTACATATATACATAGGTAAGAGAAAGTAAAAAGTGACAAAATTCATTTTTTCTAAACATTTAGCGTGTTTTGCAAATTTAAATCATCTCCAATTGTACTGAATCTGGAATATTTCTATGTATTTTAACTATCTGCATATTTTTAAGGGGTGACGCTTTAAAAAATTTTGAAAAATTACAGCTACTTTAGAGCAAATTTTTTATTAAAATTTATTTTTCTCTAAAAGACTGATGCCATAGCATTTTTGGTGTTATTTACAGTTTTATTAAGATATCTTAATGAAGTGTAAAATTTATTTTGATGATAATGTGTTTACTACATTTTATTTTTAAAATTCTTTTATCTATTTTTTATGCGCCCGGGTCTCTCCGCCCCTTGACCTGCGGGGGTGTTATTTACGCCCCTGCCAGCATCAATAGTAACGTTTTATATTTTTAATTTAATAACAAAAACCAGCAAATTATAAATTATTTGACCCTTATGTTGTTTTCTCGATTTTAAAAAATTCAATAAATATTAAAGAGATTTTGATTAAAAGAGACATTCATAGAGAATCGGGATATCATATGATTGTCAATTATCTCATATTTGGTCTTTCCTTTTTTTTTTTTATGATTTCCCATTCATGTCCAATTACGTCCATTCTACTTTTTCTTTTTTGTCATGCTATCTTTGACATTTCAAAAATAGAGTGATCAAGTAAGCTATTTCATTTCCTGGAGCACCTCGGAACGAATAAATTTCATTGTGTTGAAATCAATCCCGAGGGGAATAATAAATGAGAGGGCGTCATCAAAATTAATTAAAGATAAATTAGTGATGAGTCAGGAAGTATAAATTATATTATTTCAATTTTCATTAAAAAAAAATTATTTTTTTGAAAGAATTTTACTATCCCAAATTAAGTACACAATCCTAAAAAATCGGAAATTGTCTCTCGCTGGAGAATATTTTAAATGTATAGGAGGAAGGGATGAATTATTATTCCCAATCATAATTCCCTTTGCAGTTGAGTAGGCCTACTAATTTTAATGGAATTTCAATAAATTGCACAGAGAAATTTATTTCCCGCTCACTTTTCTTCCATCTACGCCTTCCGAGTTGCATAGTCAGCCATTTACTTATAATATTATTGAGTGCACAAAACCACAACTTTTGTGGGTGACCATACTACACTTTTTTTATTTTATTATATTTATCACAAGCGTAAATGGGCAAAATTCTTTAAAAAGGATTAGCGATCTGATCCAGCGGTCCGACAAGCTCGGGGGATCCGATCCAGATAAGGTTTTCTGTTCCGATCTATAAATCCAAATCCGAAAATGCGATCCTATCCAGTTTCAAATAAAATTCCCCAATTAAAATCTAGTTCTTCGACCGTATTTGCACAATTTTAGGCGTTTGGATGAAAGATATTTTAAAATAGGCATAGACTCGAAAGGATAAATTTATTTAAAAGTAAAAAGTTTTTGGCATTTTATGATTTCTCATTCATATCCTATTACGTCCATTCTACTTTTTCTTTTTTGTCATGCTATCTTTGACATTTCAAAAATAATTCCATCCCTCTTTTGATTTGAAAACGATCGCAAAAATCCAGGATCCTTTGAAAAAGATTAGCGATCCGATCCTAAATCCAGAGAGCAAAAATCATATCCTTAAATCCATCCCTTTTTCGATTTGGATCCCGATCCAGATCCTCTCCAGAAAAAGGATTTAGGACCAGATTAAAAAAAATCCTGGATCGGATCGTATCTTCGGATTTAAATTAAAAAACGTTCGCGATCCTGTCCATCTTTAATCCCAGGTGATATTAGAGGAGATATGGAAGCAGAGGCAGCGAAGAAAGAAAATTCTCTGAATGTTTAACCATTCAGCCGGAGACGTTTCGGTTTATTTATTATAAACCATCTTCAGTACATTAATTGGTATATTTATGCTCAGAGTTAGTCAGGTAATAAATAATATACATTATTGTAAAATACTATGCTATATATTTGAAACTCGCACAAGCCACCATCATATTCATTATCATAGAATTCATTATATAAGTTACATATATTTTACAATAATGTATATTAATTATTACCTGACTAACTCTGAGCATAAATATACCAATTAATGGACTGAAGATGGTGTATAATAAATAGACCGAAACTTCTCCGGCTGATTGGTTAAACATTCAGAGAATTTTCTTTCTTGGCTGCCTCTGCTTCCATATTTCCTCTAATCAACATACCCAGGTGATATTATTTAAAATGTCTTAAAATATTTGTGCTAGAGATGTTTAACGTTAGAGTCCAAATGAACTTTGTAATGGATTTTGACTTAAAAATTCTATAATTACTGTATTTAAATCATTTATGATATTTAAATAAAAATGATTACCCGATAGTTATAATCACACTGGTAAATATTACCAACATATTTCATTTTCTACAAATTGTTGCTTACAACATAAATACCCAAATAAAAAAATTTACAATTATTCTAAACAATTTAAAATACGAATCAATTAATGTCTTATTTCGTAGAAAATTATTGTTTTTAGGACTTTAAACAGCTCTTAGTAATAAATAACAAGGCTTCTAAGTCGAATAAGCAGCTTGGAACAGAATTTGCTCAAGTCATTACTTCAGGTCCAGTGATTAAAAGTAAATGTTTAAAAGAAAAAGCACCACTTGCTTTATAGAAAAAAAGATCCTTGTAAATAAATCTTTGTTATTTACTTCGTGTTAAATTCAACCTTGATAAAATGGTCTTTTCTATAATGATATAACGTAAAGAGAGAGTATTTATCCAGGAAATTTGTTAAACTTTAGTTTCACATCAATTATTAATTCTAATAATTATTATTATTCTTTTAAATTAGAATAATAATTAATTGTATTTTAAAATATTGGATAAAAATTTCTTTAAGGATTATTTTTTTGTCTGCTCCAATAAGTTCTAAAAATCTTTAGTCAATAGTTAGCTAGACTTTTCTAATATATTTCACAGCAGGCCTTTGAACCAGAATTCTGGCCGAATACGGACTAGTAACAATAAGTCAATACAAATTAGTATAAATAATCACATTTATCATCATTAGCATGATATTTTAAATAATTTGAAATCTATTGAAGATGTAATAAAGACAAGAAAAAAATAAATAAATAAACACTGGACCAAATGGCAAAATAGGCGCCATATTTTTAAACATCAATAAAGCATATATCAACCCATTCTTGTTTTTTAATATTTAAAAATCTGATGTGACTGTCGCACAGCACACAACTTTTGATGAAGTTGTGCTCTGTGCTTGTCACACCAGATTTTTCGTGGTTTCCGATGCAAAAAAAGACTTAAAACGAATAAAAAAAAAAGAATAAGATATTAGGATTCAATATACCTCGATTCGGACTTGACTAGGCATGGATATACAGTATTTAACAAGAGGGCCAAGTGCCCCATGCTACTCGGGAATCGAACCCAGGATCTCCAGCCTTTCCGGGGCATCGGTGTGTTGAAAATTTTTCTCAATTGTCCGCTTCTGCTTTTTAAACCAGGAGGGGGACAGATATCTGGGGCTGCCATATCACCCTACTGTAAGCAGCCAAAGCCTTTAGGGCAGTGGGTATAAGATATAGTTAAATATTTTTTGAGATATGTTTGTCTTTTTGTCTTGTTAAGTCTTGTACGTTCAAATTTATTTATTTTCTAAACACCGCCCTCCTACTTAATTGGGATTATAGAACTAGATAAGAGTGCTTTTTCAGTACTCTAAAGGACAAGTGCAATTTCCCAAATACTTATTATCTAAATATTCTCTTTTGCAGAGTTTCTTTTTTTATAAAAAATTCCTCTCTGTCTCAGAATATAATTTAATTAGTTGGTTTTAATTTTTCAGGATTTAAGATGATTCCTTTATTTATCTCTTTTAAAATCTCTCTCATTTCTATTTCTCTTTTTTTTCAATTATATTAAAAATTAGAACAGGATTTTATAAGCTCGATAACAATTCTTTTTTAATGATAAATATACCATATAATGAACTGAACTGGAATTGTAACAGAAACAAAAAAAAAAATTTAGATCAGCTCTTTTTTAACAAATCCCTTTGATACAAACTTTTAATTCAATTATTACATGTAAACAAATAAAGTAGAATTAGGCTGACGTGTTAATTCAGTTTTCTTGTTACACATTTTTTTCTATTGGTTATATATTTGTTCTTGTACGTATTTGATCTCGATGATGAATTAAATATTATGCTATTAAATGAGAATTTGCTCGGTGGAAAATGATTATATCTGTCTGAAATTGTTGGTCAAAGGGAATAGTCCAAAGGCAATCTAGTTAAGGAAGGAAAAGCACTACTAATTACTTACGTCCTTGGGCAAATTCGCTTTTCCTTCTAAAATTTGTTTAGAAAATGAAAATTACTTTAGTATTATACTATATACTGCTCGAGCACCCCTTGCAATTTTTTAGAAGTTTCTCAGGTTCCTCGCTTAAAAGGGAGATGAAAAAACTACGAGAAAAAGATGAAAAAAACAAAGAATTCAAACAAAATCGTTCTCTATGACCCCCCTGACAAAGGACTTTCCTCATTTTTCTGGGTTAAATTATCGTAAAAGAGGAAATAATTAGACCTTAACACAATGTTTTCTTTCAAATTTTGTGCCTCTTCCCTCAAAATTAACCGATACCTCCATCTTGTTGCTTTACGCCTTGCCTGCGCTGCCAGGCATTGCATCTCAATACCAATTGATGCCTACTTTCCAGGCGCTCGCACAAAGAATTTAACGTGCGCGATTTGGGGTGCTAATTTTGAAGCAATCGACCTCAAATTTTTTTAAAATTAAAGCTATTTAAAATATCTACAACATATAGATGCCCTTTTTTTTGATTTTCGAAAAAATAATTTTTTTTTTTAGATTAATCGCATTAAATAAAAGATATTTTTAAAATATTCGCTCTATATCTTATAGATAATGAAATTAGTAATCATTGTGTTAAAAAATAATTAATTTTTTACCCTTAATCAATTAGCTGGAATCTTTCAAATGAAATGGAATAAATCCCTTGTATTCCTATGGGAAAAACTAACGCCATCTCTTGCCGCCTAGAGTAACTAGGTAGTCAATCGTGTTCTAACGGCTTTTCGAGACGCCCACCTTTACCATATCACATTATAGATCTATTTATACTATTTCTACATTATAAACTTAATAAATTGATGTTTTATGGTGTGAAGATTTACTCAGGAATTTGAGTGACTTTGAGAGGAGATTAAATAAAAAAATCTTTTATTTAATTTTTTATTCGCCGACGTTTCGGTCGCCAATCCGACCTTCATCAGGGCAAATATTGTCAAATATACACGATCTTAGGTATCTCAATATTCATTGAATTAAATACAATATCCCTTTATTTGTTATGTACAAAAATATTCACTCTAACTTGTTGTTCGGAGGTGTCTTATTCAAAAAAATAAAATAAAAGATTTTTTATTTAATCTCCTGGCTGCAAAGTCACTGCAAATTCCTGATTATAAACTTATTTTATTTTAAGAAGTTTACGGATTTCTATTTGTTTTATCTATATCTATCTATTGAACAAAATTTATTTCACCCACAGATCGTTAAGCCATTTGATATTTGAATACCTCCTTTGGTTATCAAGGCCCGTTAATTGTGATTGAATAACATACTTTGGTGGAAACAGCTCTCTATAAATAGCTCACAAGATCCGGTCAGCTTTGAATAAAATTATTTAAAATAATGAATTAAAATTGACTTTAAAGGACTTCAAACAGATTTTAATCAATTTTTTGGCTGTTGAGGCCATTTGACTTTACAAATGTAACAGTTATTGTCTATTTTTAAATACATTATATAATTCTTCTGGCCGATGTTCAACAGTCTTGTCAACACTGTTGATTTTTTTTTAAGACTGAGGCCGGTCTCGGGCTTGGTGTAGTTGGTAGCGCGCCTGCCTTGTATACCAAGGGTCGCGGGTTCTGATCCCAGGCAGTCCAATGATTTTATTTAAGCCATTTAGATACCAAAGTGTTAAAAAAAAAGACTGAGGCCGTCTTTATATATTTCAATTGTTTGGTATCCAATTCCATTAAAATAAATTTTTCGCTTGGTAAGGGACCTTTCACACACGCTCTACCTCTGAGTCTTATTGAAATTTTATAGGTCTACTTTTATCATTTTCATTTATTATTTATAACATCGATTATTGGATCAAAGCAATGCAATTATTTTAACTTTCACTTTTCGATAAGAATAAATTGGTTGTCTATCAATCAGGCGTTATCTTTTAAACCCCTCATAAACTTTTGAATTTTGGATCGTTTCGTCCAACAGGCGTATCACACCACATTTTAACCATTTCGTTGCATTTAATTTTAACGTGTTATTTTTTATTTTTAGAGTAGGCCTAGAACTAAACTTCATTATTTTTAGAAATATATTAAATATTTTCAGGGCAGCAGACAGACTTGGCGGGACTACTTAATAGGGCCTCCTCCCCCCCCACACTAAAAGTTTTTTCCTTGTTTATAAAAGGCTATTGTGATCTTCATGCCAACAATTTTTTACACAGTTTTTTTACACAATTTTTGATACAGTTATACATGGCTTTTATTTATTTAAATAAAAAAAAGTCATTAAAAATTTGTCAAAATTGCGGCTCTGAATATTTTTATACATTTTGTTGACCAATTTATTAATGTTTTTTTTTTGCCAGGATTTATTTACATACATACATATACTGGTACTCTAGATTAAACAAATTCTCCTTTAGATCACTTTATTAATCAGAATGATTTGAAGTTGAATACTCTTTATCGATTTTCATTTAGAATCTTAGGCCTATATAATGAATGCTTAAATAAATTAAAGAACATTTTATTATAATTAATATAACAATTACGTGCATGTTTTTCTTAAGTAGGCCTATTTGATTTACAATAAAATTTTAACTGTATCTGCAAACTTTTTATAAGATACTGAATTTTATAGCACTTTAAAAAGTTAATTTTTGAAAGTCGCGGCGTAAATAAATTGTTTAAAAAAATCTTGAAAAAAGAAGTCGGAGGAAGATTTCTTAAAAAAAAAAATTCACGGTCACTTAATATACATTTAAACAGAAACTTTTGTCTTTATATTATGCAATTGTAAGTGAATAGTCTCTAAACACGAAAACAAGCCTTTTTTCTACCTTAGAAACGACTTTATTCTGTTTAATTGACAAAATTAATTTTACAAGAGCTTTGCTTTATTTAAAGAAGTAGGCTATATTATTGTTTAATTTTAATTTATTTTATTTTCAATGAAAATGTATTAAAATAAACTAAATAAAGCTCTAGCATTCGTGCTTTTAATTATTTTAATTAATATAAAATCGTGCATCGCAACTTATATATTCTCGTGAATAATAAATATTTTAAAAAGTAGGATAAATAATTACTAACTTCATTAAAATTATATAGAAATATTTTTATCGAGCAACTTTCTCTTGTGTGCAGTAATCAAAAGTTCTCATGTGCTGCACATTAGAATTTTTTTATAAGGAATATTTTTGGAAGGGGTCAGATAAAAAATGGAATTTTAAAATGAGAGATAAATTTTTCTAAGTTTTAATTGGGTCAAAATTTCAAAGGATGTTTCAAAAGTAATTAGTAAATAGTAATTATATATGTACCTAATTTTATGAAATCAAACATAAAAATAAGTCAATTAAAATTGTTCTATGTTAAAATTGTACTAAATGTTATTTTTTCTATGTGGCGCCAACACACTCTTCTATTCTCACAACAAACAAATACAGCAGGATTTCTTTGTCTGATTTGTGCTGCGACCTTGTGGAGATGTTTTGAATTATAAGTATAATTTTTAGTCTCCACAAGAGTGCAGCACAAATCAGTTATTTTATTCAATTAATATACAAAATATTAAAATAGCCAATTCCAATGATAATATGTATCAGGAGATTAAAAACAGAAAGGAGTGTTACTTCTGACGTGACGTCATTTTTGGCGCCAACACACTCCTCTACTATTCTATTCTCCTGTTCGTTAGACCTACTATATTTTCTTTTAATTTTTACTAAAATAAAAATTAAAACGTACGAAGAAAAAATAAATTTTAATAATAATTATTTATAATTATATTTATTAATCATATAAACATTTGATATATATATATAGTCTATACTCAAAATACAGTAAAAAAATCTGGTGTGACTGGCGCACAGCACACAACTTTCTCTTACCTTCGGTAATCGAAAGTTGTGTTCTGTGCTTGTCACAGGGCCGGCGCAGGAAAGATATTTTTTTGTGCCCCCCCCCAAAAAAACTTTAAAAATTTAATTTGCCGCCCCCTCCTTAAAATTTTCCCCGATCTCAAAAATTTTTCTGCGAAATTTTTTTTTTTTCGCGGAACCAAAATTTTTTCCACACGTAAAAATTTTTACCTTTTTTTTAGAGACACAAAATTTTGCCGCCCCCCGGGACCAAAATTTTTTTTGTGTGCCCCCCGCGGAACATAAATATACTGTATTTTACCTTTTTTTTAGACACAAAATTTTGCCGCACCCGGGACCGAAAAAATTTTTTCCCGTGTGCTGCCCCGCGGTACATCAATTTTTGCGGAACCAAAATTTATTTTTCCCTTTTTGCCGCCCTCTCCAGGTTGCCGCCCTAGGCGGCCGCCTAGTTTGCCTAGTGGACGCGCCGCCTCTGCGTGCTGGGGGGGAGGGGGAGTGTTTGGACGATCTGGACAATTAACCCCAGCCTCCAAATAAAGAATTGAAGAAAAATTTTTTTTTTATAAGCTCGTGACCCATCGTTCAGAGAGAATATTAACCTCTCGTGCAGGGGGCATGGATTCATAGATCTCATTGAATGAAAACTACCTATAATAGTGATAAATGATGTCCTTAGATGCCTTAAAACAATAATAATTTTTTACATTTCAAAAGGATGCTCATAATTTATTAAGGTGCGCGACTCGGGGTGCTAATTTTGGGAAATTCCAGCGGCCACAATTTTGAAGCTATCGATCTCAAATTTTTTTTTAAAATTAAAGCTTTTAAAATATCTACAATTTATAGAAGCCCTTTTTTTGATTTTCGAAAAAATAATTTTTTTTTTTAGATTAATCGCATTAAATAAAAGATATTAAAAAAAATCCTCTCTATATCTTATAGATAATTAAATTAGTAATCATTGAGTTAAAAAATAATTAATTTTTTGCCCTTAATTAATTAGCTGGAATCTTTAAAATGAAATGGAATAAATCCCTTGTATTCCTATGGGAAAAACTAACGCCATCTCTTGTCGCCTCTAGTAACTCGGTAGTGAATGGTCTTCTAACGGTTTTTCGAGACGCGCACCTTAATATATATTTATTGGGGTCCCGACATTCTTATTTAAGCCATTTGGTATCCAAATGGCTTAAATAAATTCATCGGGCTGCCTGGGATCTGAACCCCCGACCCTTGGTATACAAGGCAGGCGCGCTACCAACTACGCCAAGCCCGGGGCCATTTCAAATTTTAACATTATATTGCTCTAAGTAAATTTTTATTTATTTTTTAAATTTCGGGGTGGGTTTGACACTCGCCTCCTGGCTCCCTTATGGCTCTATAGATCTCATTCTCTATACTATATAAAAATTTCTTAAACAATTAGGGTTTTTGGCACCTCATCTTTAGAGATGAAAACTGGTCAAGAAAAAAATAATTAAATTATAAAAAACTCTATTTCTACTTTATACCCCCATTTAGAATAGAACGAATTCACATAAAGAACTTATTATTCCTATGATTATAGCTCTCACGATTGTTGTTATTAATAAGAGACATTTATAAACTTTTGACATAAAACAGTTTTTATTTAGAAGCTATATATTTTGATCATTCAATGTTGAATTTGTGTGTAATGAAGATTTATACCTGAAGATGACAAAACAGAGAGAAAGCGGATCTAAATAAAATCTCTAATTTTATGTGAAAAGTTTTCAAATATTTTCTTTTATTAACTTATTTACAATTTTTTACAACTCCTTAATGAAAAGTTTACAAAAAAAAGATATTTTTTAATTTCATGAATTTTGATTATAATTATTTAATTACATACAGTTGCCTTTCCTTTAAACCAATCGCCATTTATAATCAAATTTATAATCAAAATTTTATCTTCTAAATGGAAAGCGATCTCATGATGCATGAAAAAGTATATTCTCTATTCATAGCAGAGGCGTATAGCATTGGCGTAGCCAGAAATTTTTGATGGGGGGGGATCAAGAAATTTTTTTCAAAAATTTAAGATTATTTTAGGGTATTTCTAAATCATTTTGGTTTGTTTTTTTAGCTAGAGTAAATTATTATATTTTACTTTCTCTTACCATATGTGAAATATAATTTGTATTAAATATCTAGTCATGGCTTGAGTCCCATGGGGGGTTTGAACCCCCAAACCCCCCCCCTGGCTACGCCTATGGCGTATAGGGAATTTTTGTGTATTTGATTTAGTAAACACGAGTCAGACCAGTGGCGTAGCGAGGGGGGGGCAAGGGGGTTATCATGCCCAGGGCGCTAATCACAAAGGGGCGCCAAATGTTCCGCAAAACAAAAAATTTCGGGATAATTTTTATTTTTATTATAATTTATTTCTAAAAAAAATATTTTAAATTTAGTGGCAGTGTAATATAATAATTTTGTAAATTTTCATATAATATTATATGGTTTTCGAATGGGGGGGGGGGGCCGCTAAAAAGGTATTGTGCCCCCGGGCGCGAGTTAAGCTCGCTACGCCACTGAATCAGACTGGAAAAATGTCCATCACTTGACATTACCAACTTTTATTCAGTTTTTCTCAATTTCTCAAAAGTTGCTAAACTGTGACTTATAAGGTTTCTCAAAAAAATGATTCAAATATAAATGTTATATTTATTTATTAAAATTTTTTTTCTTTTTTAGAATTTCAAGTTTGCCTCCCCACCTTGAGTTAAGCTTAGAGAATTCTCCACCAGAGTGCGCAATTGCCGATCAAGTGAGACCAGCAATATTCTTATTGTTCAGCTGCCATTGTTATTTTCTAAAAACGAATCAACAATCTTTGTTATAATTATTAATTAATAATAGTTTAATTGCTTATATATTCTTCCATTTGAACCACAACAAAACCAACTTCATTTCCATGGGTGAGTTTGTTAATTTAACCTTAATTTTTTATATCAATGAAGAATAAATTACAAACACTTTGAATGATTAAAGTTTAGCATATTATAATATTCTAGTAATTGAATATTTGTTATAGCTGTAGTATTATGTTCAAGATGATAAGGAATAATTTCCAAAGAAGAATGCAGCCAAATTTATTTCATTTAATTTTAATAAAGATTAATTAATCACTTGCTGACGTTTCGGTTCGGGTTTGAACCATTATCTGAGCTGTGATTTTGTCTTTATGTTTTTAAACAATACATTCAAACTATTATAAAGACAAAATCACAGCTCCGATGATGGTTCAAACCCGAACCGAAACGTCAGCAAGTGATTAAGAATTTTTATTAAAATTAAATGAAATAAATTTGGCTGCATTCTTCTTTGGAAATTATTCCTTATCATCTTGATTATAATATTCAAAAGAGGGTAGAAAAATGAGAGACGCAGCTAGAGTTTTTTCTTTATTTAATTCTCACAGCTGATGTTTCGGTTCCGCATTGAACCATCTTTAGAGCTGGTGAAAAGGGTCACAGTGGATTTAATACATTTGAACCAAACTTTATATAATAAATATATATAGTATGAGATGACCAGCTACATAAATTAAATTCATCATTATATAAGGTTTGGTTCAACTCTGGATAAAATCAACTGTGACACTTTCATAATGATTTTTCGCCAGCTCTGAAGACGGTTCAAATGCGGAATGTCAGCTGTGTGAAGTAAATAAATAAAGAAAAAACTCTAGGAAGAGTAGAAGAATGGCTGTGGTGATGATTGAATAAAGGAACTCTATGAGTAGGGCAGCCAGCGAAAATAAAAAACCTTTATATTATTTCGTCTACGTTTCGGGAACGCATCGCACGTAGACGAAATAATATAAAGGTTTTTTATTTTCGCTGGCTGCCCTACTCATAGAGTTCCTTTATTCGAAAAAACTCTAGTTACGTCTCTCATATATTTTTATTTTTTATAATCTCTCATCTTTTAGGCGACTCATGGCTTATTATAAATGTCAAATACGTTCGAAGAAGAGAGAAAATCAGACTTGGGCAAGAGTCTTGAAGTCCTAAAGGTCATCACCGGCACCTATTACATTACCGATTGAGTCCTGAAGTTTCAATACTGTTTCACTGCAAAAGTTGGATCAAGCCCATCACAAACCAACAGGACTAATCATTTTCGACATCATGGCCGAAATCAACTGAAAAACCTCATCTTCATCATCAGATAAACTAAGGACTCATCTGAGCTACAATGTCCTGCTGGTAATTTATATTATTTAAACACTGCCATCCGGAGGAACTAAACTTTTTAATTGCGGCACTTATGTTGGCTATATATATAAATGATTAAATATAGGACTAAGGTGCTTTAAGCACTCAAATGTTCTGCCACTTGGGTGGTTGAAGCCAAGAGCTCATTAGTTTTTTTTAATTTTTCCCTCTCTACTGAACAGTGGTTATAGTAGATATACATATATATTTTAAATCATATATATCCATGGAGGTTGTTCCACTCTCTTATTCTCTGGGACCACCTAGCTAGCCTTCTCTTTTGCCAAAGTGGCAAAAATATATTTCCATTCTTAGCAATTGATTCTGACCTATTCGTTTGTTGCCCGGCTAAATAAATGTATATGATTTTTTTTTAAAATTTCATGGTCTTTTTCGGCATTAATGCCATTCAAACCCCGAGACGGGGATCTCTATTTATTTCACTTTAATTGGTATAATGCATATGTTTATAAAACTTTCAAATGCCTTTTCTCGTTTTGTTGAATTTCGAACATTCGTCACTTTGGTTCTTATATCTTCATATCGCCTGTTGAGAATCATAGGGGCGGAATTAAAAGATTCAATTTTTGAGTTAAGCCTACGAAACGTTGTTAAAACATCTTCTCTTTTTGAGTCCCAAAGTGGAAAAAATATATTTCCATTCTTTGCTCTTTATTCTGGCCTATTCATTTGTTGCCCGCCTATTTAAATGTATATGTTTATAAAACTTTCAAACTCCTTTTCTCGAATTGTTAAATTTCAGACTTTCGGCACTATGATTCTCAGCAGGCCATATATTCCTTCCTTCATATATATCGACGTTCTAATTAGTAAAGTGCCTAACTCAATTTTTGTTTATTTTTTTTTTTTTTTTTTTTTTTTTTTTTTTTTTTTTTTTTTTTTTAAACATTCACACTTTTTTCTCATTCACACTCACACTCACACACACATTCACACAGTCTTTTCGGCAACTCAGGCCATTTAAGACTTTAGACGATAACCGTTATTTATTATTATACATATTGGGGTCCAGGCATTCTTATATAAGCCATTTGGTATCCAAATGCCTTATATAAAATCATCGGACTGCCTGGGGTCCGAACCCGCGACGTTTGGTATATGAGGTTAGCACGCTAACCTCTACGCCATGCCCCGAGGGCTTTGTTTATTTTTCAGGAAAGCCAAAAAACATTTCATTGTCATTGTTAGAGCCATTGTTAAACACTTTTCGTGCGGCACCTTTTCGAACTGAAAAATTTGAATTACGCTCTTACGCAGTTCAGGGCATAAGGAGAATGATATTTTTCAACAGAAAATACAAAAAAAATGATTTTCGAAAAAAGTGGAGTTACACACTTTTCTACTGAGAGCGTTGATATATATATCAAGAAAATCAAATACTCTGGTGAGAGAAATAATTTTTTTTTTTAAACACTCACACTTTTTTCCCATTCACACTCACACTCACACACTCATTCACAGTGTCTTTTCGGCACCTTAGGCCATTTAAAACTTTGACGATAACCGTTATAACGTATAACCGATAAAACGTTATTATTTATAATATCTATTGAAGGTCCAGGCATTCTTATTTAAGCCATTTGGTATCCAAATGGCTTAAATAAAATCATCGGACTGCCTGGGGTCCGAACCCGCGACTTTCGGTATAAAAGGTAGGCACGCTACCAATTAGACCAAGCCCGGAGGCACCCGAGAAATAAATTAAATTATATTTACACATTCTTAATAATCATTTAAAAAATTGGTTCAATTTTTTCGTCGTTAAAGAAAAATGTAAATTTATTTTAGTACTTGTCGAATGCCAAAGACGTTATAAATTATTATGTCTTCTTAAATCCCTGCTCATGTCCCTCACTGTCTGAATAATCCCCATCTGTCCGTCTTTCTTGTTTATTTCCCTTCTTCCATAAATCCGCACCCTCTCCAACTTTCCCTTAATTTCGTCCTAAAATTGTGTCACCCTTGGGTTGTTGTATGTATACTATGTGAATTGTTTCAAGAAGGGTCGGACATCATGACGTCCACTCTGTCGCCCTTTTGGAGGGTAAAGGGATTACCTAAAACTAAATACTAAAGACTTGGAGTAGTAGTACCATTGCTTAATACTTGTCTACTTGTCCTATGTTGTTGTGAATGAATGTAGGAAATGGAGAGAGTGGAGCTATGCGATAGCCTCTTTGTCTTATGCTTTTTGAAAGTCAAGATAAATCTATGTCATCATCTTGTTCCTTTTGTTTTTGTCGTCATCTTGAAATACAACTTTTTAATCTATTCTAAATATAATGCCAAAAAACATAGAAAAAAGGAATTTAAATAAATTAACTTTTATTTAAGTTTGTCATCGAACATTCTATGATATTGATATTGTACAAAAAATAATGAATTCATTCAATACATTTCTTCTTTGTTCTTGATCAGATGTTCTTAAATAAGATACCTGATTTATGGATTGTGGAACTCAAGTCAGATACAAAACTGACCTAGTCCAAAAAATTTCGAATTTGAATTAGAGGTCTTGTCCTACTAATTAGCTGGCCGGGAATCTGAATTTGAACTTATTTTCTGTATATTTACCAAAAAACATAGTGTGACATATGCATTTAGTTGCAAAACTTTCTTTATCCTTTGTATAGTGTTAAATTTTTTTTATTTTACTGTATTCCAACCTGATCAAACTGGGCCATCTCGATATTGATGCGTTTCAAAACTCTCCTTCTCCTAAGTAAATAAATATATTCTAAGTGGTTGGTTGCAAAACCGTATAAAGTTGAGCTGCAAAATTCTCCTTGTCCATCACTTTTTTTATGAATATATTATTTATTTAAGCTTGCATCCTAATGAAAATTCCCCAAATTACTTGCTTTAAACCCATGAACAGCCCAAAAATGTTTTTGCGCTATTTTTTTTATTGCAAAAATGAATATATAGTTTTTTTTTAACGATTTACCAAAAAGGTGCTTGGTGGATAAGAATAGTTTTGCATTTCAGCTCCATAATTGTATCTACCATAAAATAGCTTATATGGTTAAAATAATCATATTTAAGATAGGTAGAAAAAACAATTTTTAAATTAATACTCACACTTTTTCCATTCACACACAAATGCACACAGACCTTTCGGCAACTTAGGCCATATAAGACTTTATACGATAACCGTTATTATGAAAATATATATATATATATATATATATTGGAGTCTAGGCATTCTTATTTAAGCCATTTGGTATCTGCCTGGATCCGAACCCTCGACCCTTGGTATACAAGGTACAACACCAAGCCCGAGGGCTTTTAAATTAATAAATGTTATTAATTTTTTTATGAAAATTATATATTTCCAAACTCTTTCTTAGCACGTGTTCGCTCCCCATCGTAAGGTTTCTGAGAACTGGTTCGTGTGATAAGCAATACTATGTCTATTAAGTGAAATCAGAAATTGTCTAATTGGTTGAATAAGCAAAGCTCTAGATATGATATTTGAAACTAAGGTCGCTGCTGCTATTTACAGATTAGTTCATTTATTGTTTAAATAGACAGATCTTGTTTTGAGATAAACCAGATAGAACCTCTGAAAATCAAAAATCCAGAGGCGGAAATGAAGCTTGGTAAAATTTAAATAACTTATAAGAGCTCAACCGGCGAATGGTCCGACTAATTAAATGAATAGGCACAAATTCGGAGTGTCTTTTATCTTAATATAGGCCTATATATATAATACAAAGATTAAAAAGTCACAAAATTACATCGGTATTTCAAATACTTGGTTCTATTAACATTGAGTATACAAATTCTTAAGTTACTAAGAATATTACAATTCTCGTCTAAGATTCATTTGTCATTGAGTTATCTTTTAGAATGAGCAACAAAATCTTTGTTCGTATAGCATTTGAGATTTTGGTAAATCGACTTGAAGAAATAAATAACTATATATATGGTGTTATAATTAAAAAATATTTATTATTTAAAAATTACCCAAATACTTGAAGATTTTCAGAAAACGATATCCTCTTTGAACAAGGAACTCACCTGAAACAAAAAGAATTTTTTCATTAGGCTCCCTATATATTTATACTGTATTTACTATATTTACTCTATAATAATTATTTCTTTTTTAGACTCTGGAACAGTCAAAATCTCGACATCGAATCTGTTTTATATTGAAATTTCAATTGGACAGAGGCATCCAAAAGAAAAGTCTTTGTTTGCGGCTTGAACTTTGTGTATCGCTTCGATCTCATTTATTGAAATCTTCCACAGAAATTGCGGCAAAATCTTTGCACAAAGGTATATACATAATTTATATATTCATATATATATGAAATTCGTACCAGTTGCAAAGAGGTGTACTTGGCATGGAGTTAGTTGCTAGTTATTTTTTATTGAAATCCTGATAATAAATTTTATTTATTTATTTATTCCCAAATGCATTTCCACCTGCAACTAACTCCATGCCAAGTAAACCTCCTGCAACTGGTATTGATAATTCTTGGCCTGTTTCATTTGTTATACTATAAATTCGTATTTATCAATCTTGTCTTATTTATATGTTAAATAACAATTAAAATATTTGAGGTGTATAGCTGATAATATGTAATTTAAAGGTTTCTGGATTTTTCCAATGAGCAATCAGCTAGTAATGTTTCAATTTATATTTATTAATGTCCCAGGGCCGACCTTTCGATCGCCTATAGGACTAGTCTCATGGCCAAGCGATTGTCAACATGGATCCTCCAGTGGTCATATTGGCAAAAGATATTATTAATTTAATAAATCCAATGACCAAAGGCCTTTGGCCTTAATGGCTCTTTCCTTATTATATATAAAGAAGTTTTCCAAAAATTCTCTCTTCTGCCTATTTTCTTCCCTTATAAGAATTTTCACGTTGCCAAAGTCGAATTCATGTAAAGTGTTAGTCGAGTGTTGCGATAGTGCGGTGTTTACCATTCCTTTTTTGACTGATCTTTTATGTTCTTCGACTATTGTTTTCTATTCTCTTTTTCTTCGCACTTAATCGGGGCCTTAATACTTGGAGTTTTGAAAAAACTAGAAGAACTAGAAGATATTACAAAAAGATGACGCTTGTTGAATCAAAAGCGATGGATTGGTCTCTGAGATATCGATCGGCCTTTGAATATAGGACAAAAATGACTCTTTTGGGGCATTTTCTCTGTACCAGGAGACCTTTGAGGGCATAATTTTACTTTTTAAGGTATTATAACATACTAAAATTTGGGGAAAATCCACGACCCTTCTCCACAAAAATGGTCGAAAAGTAAAAATATTGCCCATATATAGGCTCATCTATAGATATTACAAAAGTAGTACTTATAGGTCTATAAGCAAGGGAAAGTAAAATTTCCAATTAAAAAGATTTTATAAATTATATTTTTAATTAATTCCTAGAAATAATTAAGACTTTCTTAATCAATTCTTTAATTTATACATTTAATAAAGAAAAGTTACAAGAACAACATCCAAGAAAAAAAAAGTAAATAATCTAACAAAGTTCTGTTACAGTATATTTAGAGAGACTATTTGTTTAAAATTAATAGCAATAAAGTATGTTAGTTGAAAGGCATACAAAAAAAAAAGTAAGGGAACAAAGAAAGAGAGGCCTCGAAAGTATTATACGCTCATTCACAAACACATATTAACATAGAACGACTAACAATATTGAGTTTTCGAAGAAAGTCTCCCTAAGAAATAAAAACAGAAGAAAAAGAGAAATGAAATAGGAGAAAAAAATTATTGTGGACTACCATAATATATTATATCGACGTTCTAATTAGTAAAGTGCCTAACTCCATTTTTGTTTATTTTTCAGGAAAGCCAAAAAACATTTCATTGTCATTGTTAGAGCCACTGTTAAACACTTTTCGTGCGGCAACTTTTCGAACTGAAAATTTTGAATCACGCTCTTACCCAGTTCAAGGCATAAGGAAAATGATATTTTTCCAACAGAAAATACAAAAAAATGATTTTCGAAAAAAGTGGAGTTAGGCACTTTTCTACTGAGAGCGTGGATATATATATTTATGAAGATAAGTTTTCTCGGGTTGAGTCGCATGTAATGTTGAGATTTACTCGACGTTTCGGCTCTCCTTTTGGAGCCATTTTCAAGAGTATGGGATTAGGGGGAATTGTTGGCGTGGTTTGTTTACGGGGTCGCAGTCTTGCTGGCCCCCAGGTCAATTTGGTGGATGACCTGGGGACCAGCAAGACTGCGACCCCGAACAAACCACCCAACCAATTCCCCCTAATCCCATACTCTGAAAATGGCTCAAAAGGAGAGCCGAAACGTCGAGTAAATCTCAACATCATACGCGACTCAACCCGGGAAAACTATCTTCGCATAAATCCAGTCGCGGAAACCTTCCAGAACATATACAGTATATATATATGCCTTCGGGTTTGGTGTATTTGGTAGCGCGCCTGCCTTTGTATACCATATATGAAGGGTCGAGGGTACGGATCCCAGGCAATCCCAGGATTTTATTTAAGCCATTTGGGCCCCAAATAAATATATATTATAAATACGAGTATCGTTTAAGGTCTTAAATGGCCTAAGTTGCAGAAAAGTCTGTGTGCATGTGAGTGTGAATGGGAAAAAGTGTGAGTGTTTTTAAAAGAAAAAAAAAATATATATATATACGTATATATATTTTAAGATAGAGGATAAAATTTTAAGAAAACAACGATAAGAAAAGTTGATTTCTTTCTTTATAACAACTTAGAAAAAATAAACCAAGCATTTCTATCTCAAGAGATGTATTAAATTTTATCTTGAACGTTTTATTAATATAACTCATTTTTTAAATAATTTGATTATTTGTTCTCACTCTCTTATAAATAGATAATAATCATGCCAATTTCGATATTTTAGGATTTTTTAAGTGTATCAACTCTTCTTTGCAAGAAGCTGTTCAATTTATATTTGAGAATGAATTATTGCATCGACGCCTAATCCGCCACCACCAAGCTGGTATGTCAAAATCACCTAGTAATCTTCAGCAGCAGTTGAATTAATTATTTTTGCATTACCTCATCCAAATGAGGCGTCGCGTTGTCATCCTATATCAGCCCGCTTCATATTATTAGACACTTGGGTCCGGGCAGGAAGGTTTTTCGGCGATCTTGCAAACTATTAATTAACATAACATTTTCTCAGTTCTAAAAGATTCCACATGATGTTGATGTTATTGATAATCATTATTGATTTCGACACTATCTTGAATTCTTTACAACAAACTTATTTAACTCAGGATTATGAAAGGATTCTATTCCCAAACTGGACGGATTCTTCTTGTTAGTAAGAAACACTTTTACGATAATTTTTATGTTAAATCAGGATCATTTATATCTTTTAATTATACAACAATTTTCATATAAAAAGTGAGGGGAGAAATTCTGTGATGTTGCCATTTTTAAATTAAAATTTTCTTTTTGCTTGTGTATTTTAAGAGACGATACATAAGAAATTTCATTTAGGCCTAGTAGAATAGATTCCCTATACTGTTTATTAAACAACAATTTAGAAGGCAATTGAGTTTTTAAGTATTTTAAAAGTTGTTAAAAAAAGCAAGAACGAAATGGGCTTAAAAGGGCGTTAGGAAGGAAGGAAGGAAAGAAGACAAGAAGTGAAAGAGGTCAGCTTAAGAGGAAGCTAAGCCAAGACCAGATGTTGTAGTTTGGTTTGTCTTGTCAGCTAGACGGATAGACAGGCTTTTGTAGCTAAAACCAATCTTTCAGAACTCTATTTCTAAAGGGAGATAATAATTAAATTCTAGAGAGGTTAAACACAAGTGTTAATGTGATTGAACAATTTATTATCATTAATGGGAATTCTATTAAGTTATCCCTCTCCATTTTTACGTTATATTAATTAAAATAGCACTCACACTTTTCCACATTCCCCTACCGTAATACATATATACAGTCTTTTCAGGAACTTAGGCCATATAAGACTTTTTACGTTAACCGTTATTATAGGCCCATATATATATAATATTGGGGTGAAGGCATTCTTATTTAAGCCAATAAGAGTGGTTACAATTCAGAACCTTGAAGCACTCCAGATATAATGCTTTGCATAAGTTGTTAGAATTCTTCTTTTGTGCTACGGCTTAGGGGCAAGAATGTGTACCTAATATTAGAATTTTTGACAAAAAATGAAAGAAACTATACTAACAAGTTGTGTAATTATGTTTTAAAACTCAAGTCAATTAAAAGGACAACCAAGAGGAGTATTTTTATCTACTTGTATAGCCCAGTCACTTTAATATAAAAATATTAAATAGCTATATTAAATCTAAGGATTGAGATTGTTGATGTTCAATAGGATGTCCAAATGTAAATTGGATGAAGAAAATACTGAAAAAAGTAAATTGAAATAATATATTGGAACAATATATATTGGTATATATACATATTGGAACAATATATAATTGGATAAATAAACGAAATTAGTTTTTTCCCTTCTAACTAAAATGAATGTGAAATAAACTTTTTAAAAATAAGAACAAATATCCTTCTTCTAGGAAAATCACAGTATTTAAATATCATTCACTCTCTGTCCATGGTATGATATAATAAAATTTTAGGCATTTTCATGATTGAGCTGCGTACACTTATCTGGGCCCCATCCTCGCTTAGCAAGAAGTTAATATATTTTTCAGACATTAAGCTGGCCCTGAAGTTGGTCCCATATGTGACCCAAACGTCGGCCCTGGTTTGTTAATAAGTTGAAATATAACTGACTGCCTTCCTCATTCTTTCTACCTTCTTGAATATCAACATTCAGCCCCCTATATATATACCTCCTTCAAAAAAAGTATTAATATACAAAAATCTACAAAAAATTTTGGGAAAACGCAAAAGGCATCTATAATCAGAGCGGCGCGCCTCGGCGGTTTTGAGTGGGGGGAGCGAAGCTCAACTGGCCGCCGTTTTTCAAGTTAGCAATATAATTTTAAAAACTATCATTTTTTTAGACAATCTATGGAAAGAATATGATAAAATCTCCGTCGCTAGGCTATATGAATATTTAAGGTACCAGAACCAGTCTTCCAATTAAAATCTCATGCACAAGGTAGATAAATTATTGGCTAAATAAAAGATGACAAATATAATTTTTCATATATATATATATAATTTTTCTTTATTTCTGAGCGTATAGAGGCTAACAAGTTTGCTGCAAAATCCCTTGTTTCGGCTTGTTTTTGCGCAAACTTGTTGGCTCTGTAATACAGAAAAATATATATATATATAGAATGATGAAGGGAGAGAGGATGTCAGCCAAGAAAAGGAGCCTCTATCGAATAAAAATCTCCACTAAGAAGACGTTTCGGGTTTAATTAGATAAATCCATCTTCAGTTCCTTAGAGATTATTGGCAATCTCAAGGTGTACACATGGTAGTTGCAGATAGAGTTGTTATATATAAAGATATCATATACAAAATTATATAAAAATACAAAGAATTTGCATATAAGTTGTTAGATGCTCATCAGTCAACACGGCCGTCTCAAATGTGAGACCGAAATGTGTGACCCGAAACGTCTTCTTAGTGGAGATTTTTATTCGATAGAGCTCCTTTCATGGCTGACATTCTCTCTCCCTTCATCATTTTAATCGCTGAACAGCCACTTCTCTTATCAATATATATTATTATCATTATAAAATTATATTTGTCATCTTTTATTTAACCAAGAATTTATCTACCTTGTGCTATATTTTAGTTGTCCTATGCGCCTATGTCAGGTATTTTATGGTGCCAAGATACATATGCGCCTGGGGGGGGCTAGAGTCCCCTTCGCCCCAACTGGTTTCCCTTCTGTCTATAAAATAATTTCAATCATATACCCCAAGTGACAGCCACTGAATATATCTGAAGTAAATTCAGAAGTGGGGATTATAAAACACAAATTGGGTTTTTTTCCTCCTGGGACATAGCACAAAGATAGAGTACTCGCCTCTTGAGCTAGTGGTCAGAATCGCTTACCGCCACAAACCGTTGATTTTTTTTGAATTGTGTAATTGTAATGACGGGACGTTGATCTAAATTTACTGCAGATGCCAAAAGTCCTTTTTTTATTCCTTTTAAGGTCTTTTTAGGAATCGGAGGCCATCTAGACTAGGGTTTGGACACCGGTGGGGGGCCGGAAACCGGTAAAGCGGATTTTTGGCTAAATTTCAAAAACCGAGGAATCCGGAGTTTTTTCCCGAAAAACCGAATTCGGTTTTCTTTTTTAAATTTATTCTTCCGTATGTACTTGTATTCAAATAATAAATTAGCCCGTGACCCATGGCTCAGATAGAAGACTATTAGCTTCTAATGTCTTGGGGTTTTCAAGTTCGCTTCCATTCCCAAGCGTGAAAAATTTATTTCATTTGAATTGCCCTAACAATCATTTGAATTAAATACGGATGGGATCTAAATGGCCTTAGATCCGAATTTTCCACACTACTTAAATAATCTATATATAATAATAGCGGAGTGTCTGTCTATCCGTCCGTCTGTCTTGCTCTGTTTGTCCAACTTTCCGTTGAAATGATGAAATTTTGCAGTCTTATAGAGGTCGTCATGGAGATTCCAGGAAAAATACTCGTCTCTCGAAATTCCTACAATTTTTGAGTTGAAAAAAAAAACATTCACACTTTTTCATTTACATTCACGAATCTTTTCGGCAACTTAGGCCATATAAGATATATCGAACTGCCTGGGGCCCGAACCCGCGACGTTCGGCATACTTATAAGGTAGGCACGCTACCAACTACACCAAGCCCGGGGACAATTTTTTTGAGTTATTAATTCCTAAAGTTACGATTTTTCCCATAGAAAATGAATGGAGAAATATATATAAGCTTATTTATTTTTTGTATTTCTATGAATGTAAACAAATCCTCAAGCAGGAACTGGATTGAAATAGTAGTAATAATAATTTTCTTAGGTTCGGATCGCAGGTAGTTTGATTATATTTAAGCCATTTGCATAGCAAATAGCTAAAATAAGAATATGCCTGGACCTCCAATAGATATATTCATTAATAACGGTTATCGTTTAAGATGTTGACAAAAAACCGGTTTAAAACCGGTTTACCGGTTTTCCGCTTTGTAAAAAAGCGAAAAACCGGTTTTCAAAAATTTTCCGGTTTTTTCCAAACCCTAATCTAGACCTTGTCCCTATTTTTTATTTTATTTTTTTTAAATTTGATTTAAGGTCTTTTTCGGCATCGAAGGCCATTTGAGCCACATCTCAATGTATTTCAATTGGATTGGTAGCCAATCCATTTGAAATAAATTTTTGTCACATTAGACGGGATGCGAACCCTTGACCTTTGGTACCAGAAGCCGACAGACCAAGGGTCGTCCGTATTTATTTCAACAAGAGATATTTAAAAAAAATACAAAAATTAAGAAACTTTTTTTAAATTTCAGATTCTACTTACTGCACATGCGCGTTCTCTGTACTCTTTGCAAAGAGGTCGAGGGCAACGAGTATATTATTTTTTATGGCGTTGTGCAGCCATTTCATTTTTTGCTACTAAAAATCTCGTAACAAGTGATTAAATGTGCTTCGGGTAAAGTTAATTATTATTAAAATTTCATTTTCAAGTGTTTTGCTTTTTGATTATCTTATTTTAATAATATAGACTGATCTTTACAGCTTTTTTTTTCCAATTTTTTAAACTCATGCCCTCCTCTCTTTTAAACAAATAATTTCAAAATTATTTAATTCTTAATGAAATTATAAAATCACCTTGTTCTTATAGCTTATATTTATTAAATTTCATTACTATGATGACATCTAATCATTTTAGGTTAGCCTCACCTATTATAATTAAATTTTTAAAATTAATATTTGAATATATAGATGCAAGCAAAGGTCAACAAATCCACGAGATTTCCAGAATGAAAACAAGTATATATTATATTAATAATAAAAATAAATACAGTTTATATATATGATATCTATAATAGGCAATGATGATATATATGATGATCTTTTAACATAGATAATTTAATTAAGATTATTATTAAAATATCTTTTATTTCACAGTGTCGAATCTCTGCAAAGAATTTTGTTCATCTTCATAGACTCCAACTGGCAGTCACAAATTCTTACTCTAGGTAATAACTATTTCACTCAGTCATTTTTACTTTCTCTTGCTCTATATATGAAATATATATAGAGAGAGAAAGTATTGCAATCATTAATATTTGAAATGAAAGTGGAAAAATTGCTCATATTGGGAATTCTGTTAGTTAGCACAGGGTCCTCGAGGCAAAGACTTAGAATAGACATCCAAGAGTACCCCCCAAATAGCTTGTAAAAATTTCATTAACTATATCGACTGGACTAATAAATCAGATAAAAATATGAAAAGTAGCAGATTTGCTTATTGTTTGTAGATGAGAGGAGGATGATCAATTTAATTATAAGAACCGTCGGCCAAAAAATTAATACTTTTGCGTATTATTCGTTTATTTGTAAATATTTCGACCCCGGTGTATGGAATCATCTTCAGTACAATCAACAGATGTTTTGCAAATCGGTACTTTCTCCCATCCAATATGAATTATTATAAAAATTGCATTCATGGAATGCTCAGCTATTTTGTCATATTGGATGGGAGAAAGTAACAATTTGCAAAAAAATCTGTTAATTATACTGAAGAATGATGAGTAATTCCATATCACTGGGGTCGAAATATTTACAAAGGCCAATTCAGAGCAAATTTTAAGAAAATCGAAAAAAATGACTGAAAAGTAGACATACATTAATAGTACTCTTGAGCCGATTTTATTTATGATAAAAATATAAAGGTATATGTTTAATAAACATTGTTTATACATAAATTAATGGGCACAGGAAGCAAAAAATGAAATGACGTCCCTGTTTGAATGATGAGTAATTTTTGCTAATATTATTATTTTAATCAAGTATAGTATTACATTTTTTCTTTGAAAATAATAAATCTAATAAATAGAATTCTTCTTTCTTCGACCTATGAAATTGCTCAAAGAAAAGAACTGCACACAACAAAAAACTTGTGTCACAAATAGTCGAACCAATAAATAATGATAATTATTATTTTTAATAATTTATTGTTCCATCAATAAAATATTTTGCCAATTTCTTAAAACAAATAAATACAAATATTAATGGAAAGATTCGATATCAGTTCTGGGTTTCTAGTTGAGAAAAAGAAAGCTATATGAGATTTATTTTCAAGAAGAGAAAGAGATAGAGAAAAAATGATTGGTGGTTTACAAAAAAAAAATAAAGAAAAGAAACAAAACGTAAATCAAAGAATTAAAAGAGATTGTGAATGATCGGTTCAAAAGAAAAATAACTAAATAATCACTTTATAATAGCAAATGAATATTTTTAAAATAATGAAAAAAAAAACAAACAAACCAGCTACTGCTTCCACAATAAAATAATTAATTGGCAAATATTTCGGAATGCCTAATGCAATCCAACTTCAGTGCATCAAATTATACAATTGTGGAAGTGTTTTTCAAAATTATAAAATGACATGAGAAGCCATTCAATAGAATAAAGGGATAAAGAGGAATCCAGTCAGTTAGGGAACCTCTATGAACGTTTCGGCCAATTTTATTATACCATCTTCAGTTGCATATGAGTTTTTTTAGCAAATAGAGTTGTTAATGGGCGTGTTCATAAGCCAGACTTATACATTAGCCAATGTATACAAATAACAATTTAATTATTTAAAATTGTTATTTGTATATATAGTCTATTGTAAAATAGTGGTTCATGAACAGACCATTAACAACTCTAGTAAAAGAATTTGATTTTCGAGTTTAACTGTGGTTTATTTGTAAAAATTACATTTTTTATTTTTACAAATAAACCACATTTAAACCGAAATTCTTTTACTAATAATAACAACTGTGAAAGCCTAAACTCCAAAATTCCATTAACAACTCTATTTGCTAAAAAAAACTCCTATGCAACTGAAGATGGCATAATAAAATTGGCCGAAACGTTTTGCCAAAAAGGAGTTTGATTTCATAGAGGCTTCCTACCTGGCTGCTCCTCTTCATCCCTTTATTCAATTATATACAGCTATTTTCTACATTAAGCTATTGCATAAACGAAGGGGATATGGACGTAACTAGGGAATTGGGACCAGCCATCCTCGCTGGGGGGGGGGCAATGGTACCCTAGTTACGCCCATTGGAGGGGACAGAGGCGTACCGAGGAAGTTGGGGGCCTGGGGCGGAACTAGAAGAGGGGGCCTTATATTGGAATTTTTTTTTTCTTGGAGGGGGGTGGTCATCTTTAAATATCCCTCTCCTCCATACACAAAAATATTTTTAAAATACCGTATATCCCTGAACCCCAAGAGCCTCGGGGCCTTTCAAAGGGAAATTTTCATTAAATTTTGTTTTTACTTGAGCCCCAAGGGCCCCGGGGCCTCTCAAAGAGAAATTTTCATTAAATTTTGTTTTTACTTGAGCCCTGAGGGCCCCGGGGCCTCTCAAAGAGAAATTTTCATTAAATTTTGTTTTTACTTGAGCCCTGAGGGCCCCGGGGCCCCTCAAAGAGAAATTTTCATTAAATTTTGTTTTTACTTGAGCCCTGAGGGCCCCGGGGCCTTTCAAAGGGAAATTTTCATTAAATTTTGTTTTTACTTGAGCCCTAGAGGGCCCCGGGGCCCCTCAAAGAGAAATTTTCATTAAATTTTGTTTTTACTTGAGCCCTGAGAGCCCCGGGGCCTTTCAAAGGGAAATTTTCATTAAATTTTGTTTTTACTTGGGCCCCAAGGGCCCCGGGGGCCCTCAAAGAGAAATTTTCATTAAATTTTGTTTTTACTTGAGCCCTGAGGGCCCCGGGGCCTCTCAAAGAGAAATTTTCATTAAATTTTGTTTTTACTTGAGCCCTGAGGGCCCCGGGGCCCCTCAAGAGAAATTTTCATTAAATTTTGTTTTTACTTGAGCCCCAAGGGCCCCGGGGCCTCTCAAAGAGAAATTTTCATTAAATTTTGTTTTTACTTGAGCCCTGAGGGCCCCGGGGCCTCTCGAGAAATTTTCATTAAATTTTGTTTTTACTTGAGCTCTGAGGGCCCCGGGGCCTCTCAGAGAGAAATTTTCATTAAACTTTGTTTTTACTTGAGCCCTAGAGGGCCCCGGGGCCCCTCAAAGAGAAATTTTCATTAAATTTTGTTTTTACTTGAGCCCTGAGGGCCCCGGGGCCTCTCAAAGAGAAATTTTCATTAAATTTTGTTTTTACTTGAGCCCTGAGGGCCCCGGGGCCCCTCAAAGAGAAATTTTCATTAAATTTTGTTTTTACTTGAGCCCTGAGGGCCCCGGGCCCCCTCAAAGAGAAATTTTCATTAAATTTTGTTTTTACTTGAGCCCTGAGGGCCCCGGGGCCTCTCAAAGAGAAATTTTCATTAAATTTTGTTTTTACTTGAGCCCTGAGGGCCCCGGGGCCTCCCAAAGAGAAATTTTCATTAAATTTTGTTTTTACTTGAGCCCTGAGGGCCCCGGGGCCCTCAAAGAGAAATTTTCATTAAATTTTGTTTTTACTTGAGCCCTGAGGGCCCCGGGGCCTTTCAAAGGGAAATTTTCATTAAATTTTGTTTTTACTTGAGCCCCAAGGGCCCCGGGGCCCCTCAAAGAGAAATTTTTATTAAATTTTCTTTTTTTTTTATCTAAATTTTCCCATTTTTACTTGAGCCCTGAAGGCCCCGGGGCCTCTCAAAGAGAAATTTTTATTAAATTATCTTTTTTTTTTATCTAAATTTTCCCATTTTTACTTGAGCCCTGAGGGCCCCGGGGCCTTTCAAAGGAAAATTTTCATTAAATTTTTTTTTTATAAATATATGGGGGCCTATCCCGGACGGGGCCTGGGGCGGACCGCCCCCTCGCCCCCCCCTCGGTACGCCACTGGGAGGGGATAACATTTGATGAGCAAATCACCGAGGGAAAAATTATATCTTTATATACAGTAGTTGTTTGTAGCTGGGAATTGCAGTTGAGGACGATAAGGAGAATAAAACCAGCTTTAATTTTTTTCTCTCACAACTTCAATTTATTTGCAAATATTTCGGCTCCTATACAGGGGCCATCTCATGCATGAATTTTTGAGAGAGATTGTCAATTTAGTAAAATATTCAAGAATTGAGCGCATGAGCCTCGTGTCTGGACGGTCTATGCCAGTATATCATACTATATCAGTATATATACTGTATATATATATAGTATGATATACTGGCATAGACCGTCCAGACACGAGGCTCATGCGCTCAATTGTTCTTGAGAATATTTTTACTAAATTGACAATCTCTCTCAAAAAAATTCATACATGCACTGAGGATGGCCCCTGTATAGGAGCCGAAATATTTGCAAATAAATTGAAGTTGTGAGAGAGAAAAACCAAACCTGGTTTTATTCTCCTTATCGTCCTCAACTATATCTTTATATATATATAATATTTATTTATTTAAAAATAATGTTGACATTAAACCACCAGCCATTTAAAACAATTTCCCTCCGCGCCTCGCAGGTCACTGTGGGGAAATTAAACTAATTGTATCATATAGGCCTATATAAAGATATAATTTTTTCTCTCAGTCACTTGCTCATAATGTTTATGGAATGGTGGCTTCTCATATCGTTTTATAATTTTGAAAACACTCCACATTTTTATAATTTGATGTAACTGAGGATAGATTGCGTTTAGGCAATCAGAAATATTTGCCAATTTTAATGTGGAAAGCAGTCGCTGATTTGTTTTTTCTCTATTATCTTAATTAATTGTCCCAGGATTTCTTCTACTTCATATTAATTTTTTTATTTAAAAATATTTTCTTTAATAATCAGTGGCAGAACCAAAATTTGCTCTTTGGTGAAGGATTATGATGTACACAGCGTGTCACCCATGCGTTTCTACATGTGATTATTTCAATGTTTAATTTTTTAAATAAGAGAAATTTTCGTGGCTCCAATCCTATTGTTTTTTTTATAAAAACAATGAAATAATCACATGTGTATGGTTAGGATTTAACTTTTTCTTTACGTTTAAGGATAAAATAAACCATATATAATGTATATATATAATATATATATATTGAAAAATAGATGACTCAAAATTTTAACTTGATTTAGCTTATAAAAAAAATAAAGGCAACTAAATTTTTTAGAATCCTCTGCAGAGAACTTTTTATATTTAATTTCAAAGCCTATAAAAAAAAAGAGAAAAACCCAAACAGATAAAAGAAAAACTCGGCAATGTCATTCATTTTTTATTATAAATTACTTCAACCTTATCTTTAAATTTTTCTAAATTAAGTTTTATAAAATACATTTTTTTTTTAAAGGGAAGGGATAAAAAAGAATGATAATAATATATTTATATAAAATAAATCCATTAAACTATAGATGGATTTTCTAAATTTATAAAATAGAGATGAAATTCATTAGCATCTAAGCGATTTTTCCACTAAGCCTGTATCTTCCTTTCGTTCGCTAATTGATTTTCATATTTAAATTCTCCCCCATATTGAACGGGTGAAAATCCGGCTTAGAGACTTTGTCTCTCTCTCTTTAAAACTGGAAGGGTTGTTTTTTTGAGTATGTACATTTTAAATTTAATTGAAAGATAGCAAAAGAAAAAGAACGTGCTTGGTCGTATTTTTGGGACCGTTTTCGTTTTTTTTTTCTCCTTTCTTGTCTTTTATTACGTTTCCATCTTTTCGCCGTTCTCGTATAACATGAACATAATATCTAATGTCGGAATCAAATAAAAATTGCAAATGTATAAAAGAAGAAGACTTATACATACTTACTCGATTCTGGGAAATATCATATACATCAAATATGTTTGCATACTTTAGTGTAATTTTCTTTCCCTTTTTTTTTTATTTTTTATTTTTTTTTTTACTTTGACAATTTTTCTTTCTTCTTTGTCCTATAGGATCTTTTCCTTTTTTGCATATTCAACAATTTGTTATCCTTTCTGAAAATTTTAAAATCTCAATTTTTTAAAAGCTTAGTGATCAAAATAAAAAAAAAAAAAAAAAAAAAAGTAAACGAGTTTCAAGAGAAGGGTTTGCAATTGAAACGATAAATATTCAATATTTACTTAAAAACAAATACGCCCACTCTTTTTATAAAAAGTTAAAAGAAAAATTTTCCCTCTCTCCTTATTCGTGAATAAACATGTATGTATGAAATAAAAATAAAACATTCTCTCAAGAATTGGTATACATAAATATGCAAAATTTAAAGGAATTGTTGTCACACACACCAAACCTCCTGATTAAGCGGATGAAAATGAGATAAATAAATTTGTATACCTAAACAAAAGTTCGAAAAAACAGTAATTTTTTTTTTTAACCGTTTTCGGCTACAGTGGCCATTTAGGAGGTAAAATTTATTTATAAATATTAATGTACATAATATTATTGGCTATCGGGAGACGTTTTTTTTTTTTTTTTTTTTCAAAAAAAACATTCACACTTTTTCTCATTCACACTCACACTCCACACACATTCACACTGTCTTTTCGGCAGCTCAGGCCATATAAGACATTTACGATAACCGTTATTTATGAATTTATATATATTGGGGTCCAGGCATTTTTATTTAAGCCACTCGGGAGACGTTCCACACGTTGATTGCTCGGGATAACCAATCCCAAGCTTTCGCCGCGCTTCAAATTAAAACATCAATCTTTAATGGTATCTCTTTCTTTTTGAAATTTTTCCCGGCTATGGCAATATTAGTCATTTTGATATTTGTTTATCATTAGGCCATTGACTCCTGCGGGAGAACAAAAGGGAGGGGGGGGAGGAGATTTGACAGATACTTGCTCTCCTCTAGATAAATAAATGTTGACCGAAAAAAATATTATAATATAGATAATATATTTTTTTGCTCAACCACTAGGGAAATTTCTCATGCATACATTACATCCATGATACAAATACACACATTACATCTACATCACCACACTCTATCAAGGTGGGAGGGGGGGGGGGACAAAAAAATGAACACTCACTCCCTCCCAAAGACTTTTTTTATTAAGGTCTGTTTCGGCATCGAAGGCCATTTAGACCCCGTCTCTATTTATTTCAATTCCAGTTGAAATTGTCGCATGAGACGGGATGCAAACCCGCGACTCTTGGTACAGATGACCAGCACGCTACCCACTACACCAAGGCCCGAGGGCTCCCAAAGACTTTATTTTATTTAAGGTCTTTTTCGGCCTGGAAGGTCATTTAGACCACGTCTCTATTTATTTAAATTGGATAGGCTACCAATCCAATTGAAATAAATTTTTGTCCCATGAGACGGGATGCGAATCCTTGACCTTCGGTACCAGAAGCTAATGCTCTATCCCTGAGCTACAGGTCAAGGGTCTTCCAAAAACTTAATGGGAAAATATTTTTTTTGGTGAGGACTTTCGGCGGGTGGGGGGAGGGGGGAATAAAACACGACATTGCACATTCTCCACTAAATAATAAAATAAAAATATTTTTCATAATTATTATAAGTCTTAGTTTGATTTACGTATTTATTTTAATTACAGATCACAAATCATACTGCGCATGCGCGCGTTCTTTCTCTTCTCTTTGCAAAAAACTAAAGACCAACGAGTATATCAATTTATGTCGATGTGGAGCCATTTCATTTTTTATTGTTAAAAATCACTTTCTTCGACAATTAAATCCTTAACAAGAGAGAAAACACCTCAAAAAGTGCTTGGTAAGTTGAATAATGTTAAAATATCATTTTTAAATTAATATTCTCATTGTTTATCGTATTTTAATAGTAATTTCATCCTCTCAAATAAATGATTTATTGTACTTTTTTCCACATCGTTTAAACTCATACCCTCTTTTCTTTTAATCAAATAATTTCAAAATTATTTAATTTTAATTAAAATAAGCAGCTTGTTCTTTATTATATTAATATATTTATTAGATTACAATGATGACATTTCATCATTTTAGGTTAAGAAGGCTTGATGTAATAGTTGTGGCTGTGATATTTAATGAAAGATGTGTAGAGGGAGAGGAAGCCAAGAAATAATACTCTGAATGCTTTTTACTAATTAACCCGAAACGTTTCGGTTTATTATGTATCATCCTCAATCCATTAATTAATGTATAATTTGCTCAGAGTTGGTCAAGTGCTATGGAATATTCATCTATTTAAATAGCAAACTATGAAACATGTATATCATTGGAATTTAGGCTATTATAAAAATATAATGGTATTCGTTGTGCCTAAATTACAAAAGTGGGGGCGGGGGGGGGGGGGGGGGGGATTTAAATTATATACATGTATAATAGTTTGCTTTTTAAATAGATGTATATCCTTGCTACTTGATTAACTCTGAGCAAGTTATACACTAATTAATGGACTGAGGATGGTACATAATAAATGCACCGAAACTTTTCCCGGCTAATTAGTAAAAAGTATTCAGAGCTTTATTTCTTGGCTCCCTTGCCTCTCACATCCTTCAAGATGGATTCTTGTTCCAGTATTAATATATTAAACTTATGTAAAGTTATTCGACAAGTGATCCTTTTGATCCAATAATAACAATATGATGATAATAATAATACTTTGTAAGATTAGATATTGATATTGAAATTTTAACTAACAATATAATAGATATTTTTCAAGAATTATTTAAATATTATTAAAGTCTTCTTTATTATTTATCATTAAGTATTATGAATAATAAAATTTTTTTTTTATTTCACAGTCTCGGATTTCTCGAAGCAATTTATCATCATTATCAATCAGTCCGCATCTAACAGTCAACAAATTTTTCGCACCTGGATTTTACACTAGGTAAAAACTATTTTATATTACTCAAAATAGATTTGAAAATCCAAGACGAAAAAATAGTTTTGTTTTTTTTAACACTCACACTTTTTTCCCATCCACACTCACATTCATATACACACAGTCTTTCTTATACAATTTTTTGTTTCATCCCTTTTTTTACAAATAAATAATAGTTGATAATATGAGCAATATCATCAGCACTGACTCAGGTTGAAAGACTGAATATTTCACCTACTACATTTCTCTTATACAAATAATTGACATCTAATGGTAATGCAAATTTATTTATTTTTATATGAACCGCTATGTATTCACCTAAACATTATTCATTTCTTCTTTTTTCAATTTGTCAATTTTTTTTTTTCTTATTAAAATTCCATATCTACTATTGCATTTTGAATCTAAAACCGAATATGAATATAAAGGTTAAATTATTGGATTGAAAAACACATCCTATCTATTTTTTAATTAAGATTCCTGAAATATGAGACCAAAAAGAATGAAGACGAGTGATAAGTGATGAAGGCGACGGCATGAAAGAGGTGTAAGAATATGGGGGTGTAAAGAGGTGATATTCTGGTCACGAGTCACGAATCTTTCTTCTTTTTTTTTTTTCTTTTTCTCTTCTTTTTTCTTCCATCAGCTGCGTGCTTAATTGAAAGAGGCCATCAATTACAAAAAAAAGAGATTGATCATTTTTAACTTTTTTTTAATATCTTGAATACTCCTATTAGTATTATAAAAGAATAAAGTAAAGATTTTAGAATTTAATGAATAAGAGTTCACTTAAAAATTTCACGGAGTGGAGATGTAGAAAATTATTTTTAACATATTGATTTATTGTTATTGTTACACTTTTAGAGGTGAGAAATTTTAATGATTAAATTTTTATTCGCAGGAAGAAGGATAAATTTTCACCTTTGATCCTTAATACTTCAGAGTCTTTTTATTAGTATATATATATATATAATAAATACATATATATATATATATATATATAATATTATTCAATATATTAATATATGTATATATTGTCAAAAGATATAACAAAAGGCACGATAGGCATTTCCCTCGAATTGTGTAAGAGTGAAAATCCACCAGAAGAGTAGCCTTTTTTTTAGCATTACAAAAAATTGGAGTAGTAAATAAATCTCTTATATTTAGATTATTTATTTTAAACTTCTTTTTTTCAGGTGCTGCTATTTGAAAATTCTCCGCTGCACTTTTCAACATTTCTACCAAACTTTCCATCAACTTGTCGCCCTCTCTTCGATTCTTCTGGCTCCTTCAATCTACAATGGGTAAGTCAATTCTCCAATTAGCTCTTAAAACAAAAGTTTACGTTTGTTCAAATTATTTTAATATGTACAGTAACTGTCTCGGGAGGTTCGCTCCCTTTTCTTTGAACTAAAAGAAAACAAATATTTTATACTAACTTTTTTTTAATTTGCTGAGGACATTTAAGGGTTATAGTAAGTAAACAAATATATAAATTATATTATACTGATTTCTACCGGGGGACGTTCCACTCACTGTTTCCTCGGGTCACCCATTCCACGTTTCACCGCATTATAACTTAAATCATACAGATATTCTTTTTTAATACTAAATTTGAACCTAAAACCTTATTACCCTTCTAGAATGCGTTGCCTCTCAACTCCCCAAACACCCCTCTCTAACTGAATCCCATGGGCGAGGAGGCCCGGCCCCCGCAGGATGGCTGGTTCCATGGCCCCTCCCAAGCCAAATTCTCTAGTTACGCCCATGCTAAAACCTCCACTGGATATGGATAATAAATATCAAATTTTTTAGATTCCATTAAGTAAATGGCCCAAATTTCCTGCCCCAAATATTAAGCTAAAATTTACATAGTATATACTGGGTACATATAATATATAATATAAATAAAGATTACTATATTCTAGTAGCTGAATATGACGTATGGAATATTGAATGAAAAAATTTTATATTTAAATAAAATTTTTTCTATAAACTTAAACGTTTGTTTGTTATTTATTTATTTTTTTTAAACCCTTTTATCTTTGATTTTATTTTAAACTCTGGAAAACAACAGAAAAAAAAAAACAAGGAAAAAAATACAATACGAAATGTCAAATTTCGGTCTCTGATTATTTAAGCGCTTTTCCACGATTCCCGTCGAGTACAAGCCTAGCGGCAAATCGGAGCATTAGACCAGAAACAAGGGTCGCACAGATGGGGGCCTTAAATTATATATTCATTTAATAAAAGCATAATTCTAAAACAATAAACCATATAAAATTATTTGTATTTATCTCCCTTTTGCTTGAAGCATTTTGCGTATATAATATTTAAAGGACAACTAGTAGGATAGATGTCTTTCCTCTTTAAATTAATTGAGGAAAACGGGAAAGAGGTCATTGAGAAGATCCAATGCCTAGGCACGTTCAACGACATTTTGTGCGATCAATCCAAAATAAAAGAGAAAGCTAGCACTTTTTTTTTTTTTTTAAAGAATATACTTTATTTAGATGGGTAATTTAATCGATAAAAATTTATAAAAACGCCTTTTTTAACATACCGGTAAACTTAAACTTAAAGACCAAAAAAATTTATCATATGTTCTATATATTTTTTTTTAATTTCTAGGTATTTGGTGATAAAACGGCACGCATGGCTGGATGGTGAAGGTTCCTAAGAAAACAAATTTTAAAGGGGGTCTACGACTTTCAGTCAACGCACACTCAGAGAATGCTGCAAATTTAATTTTTTAAAAGTAAAAATCTTGGCCTTTGAAGAAAATAAACAGAAATGAGATTTTCTGGAAAAAGTTTATTTATATTTGGATAAGAAAAACAGCAAAAACCATCAAACCGATATCGAGTATTTGCACTTTGTGACATTCTTTGAGTAAATACCATGGTAAAATCTATTCCACCTCCCTAAAGGGTTTAGTTCTTGTGAATTATGTAAGAATAATTTATGTAATTGTGGAGTCAAACACAATTTACAATCCCTCAAACCACCTAATTTAACCATTCAAGCAAGTTCCTTCTAAACCTTCACCGTCCAGCCATGTCATCCCGCCACCGAACTACCTAAAAATAATTAAAAAATAATGTAACCGTAAAAATATATAAAATGTATTATTATCTAATTATATAATTTAGATTACAATTCAAAATTCGAATATGAATATTTATTTTGTTTTATAAATCCTAAAATTATCCTTAATAATTAAAGTATACTTTTACTATCTGTTTTAAGTTACTATTACAATTCAACATTCTCTTTTACTTGATTAAATTCATTTGTGCATAAACAAAATTTATCCTGAGGCATCCAATATATTAATATTAACATATTTATTTATGGAAATTCTGGTATAAATTAAATTTTCTTCTTTTATTAATTCTATAAAAATAAATATTTTATTATATTATTGTTGCTGCTGTTGAATTCCGCCCTCCTGTCCATTTTTTGCTTAGTGGATTGTGCTAAATAAAGTAAACACGTTACTTTAAGATTGTCAAAAATTATGTATACGTGTGATTATTTAATTGTTTTTATATTTATTTCAACTGCCACCCCTCTCACTTCGGGTTTTTATAAAAGAAAATTGAAAAATTTTATTATTTATATACCTGAGTGCCAATTGGTTCCAGAAGTTTAGCCCACTCCTTCGTGTGATTATTCTATTTTTTTATACTAAAGTTGTGTGGAAAGGAGTCAGCCAAGGAAAATAAAAATCAATTTATTCTGTCGACGTTTCGAGCGCCCGTCGTGCTCTTCCTCGGGACCTGAGGTCACAAAAACATTTATTAGAGGTTTCTTTCTTTATAATAAATTTAACAGAATTATATGACAGAATAAATTGATTTTTATTTTCCTTGGCTGACTCCTTTGCACACAACTTTAGTTAAAGATGATAAGGAATACAGCTATAACAAATATTCAATCACTACAACTTTAGTTAATACTCACAGCCAGTATAATAATTAATTATTTTTTTTATATATATTTTATTATTTATTTATTTCAACTTCCACCCCTCCCTTTTCATGGGTTTTTATAAATGAAAATTTAAAATTTTTAATTTTGAACCACAAAAATTGGTAACATTTTTCATATTTTTTGAATTCAATTCTTTTGACGTCTATGGCTATTGATAGATTGCAAAATAGAGGAATATTGAAAAATGCAGTCTAAAAAATAGCTTGATTATTGCCTAACAATATTAAGTCCCACCCATGTGTTTTCTACTTGTGATTATTTCATTGATTTAAAAAAAATATATATTTTTTAATGGAAACTTTCATGATCCAAACCTAGAAAATTTCCAATAAAGATTCATTTTCTTTTATAAAAACAATGAAATAATCACAAGTAGAAAACTCTTAGGTGTGACTTAATATTGTTCCTCACTGTACAACAACTAGATCTTCTAGGCCAGTTCTTCTCAAAGTAATGGGCCTTGGTCTCCTAAGGGGCCATGGCCATGGATTACTCGCAGGGGGTCGCGAAGTGTCGCAAATGTAACAATAATAACAGTGTTATTTTTTTCACAGTTTTTAGTAAATGCATGCATTGACTAGTAATTGCATGCATATACGAAATTCAAAATTATAAATACTTTTTTAACCAATCTGAATTTTAAAAAAATAGGGGGGCCGTGAGATATTGACTTGGGTTCCAAGGAGGCCACGACTTCAAAAAGTTTAAGAAGCACTGGTCTAGGCTATTTTATAAAGTTGTTCGCCTCGATTGATAGTGAACAAGGGTCATACCTTTCGAGCTGTGGAGAGGAGATTAGTTCTCTCGCCCCGTCTGTTAAAAATCTCCAACGCGAAATGAGTCCTATTGAAAAGTACTGGAGATCTCTGTCTGTGTTCTAATAGGTTCTCTCTTTCTAGGGCTTTGGCGGTACAGAGGCTATTATTTGAATTAAATAATACAAGGCACACAATTTTCAATTACCAAAGGTAAAAGAAAGTTGTGCTGTGCGACTAGTCACACGAGATTATTTTTATTTTAATTAAGGATCCATATCCAAATATTTTTGTTTGATTTAATATAATTTATCACACAATTTACTCTTACGATAAAGTTCAATTGTACAGTTAACCCAGGAGAACTCAAGAGGCTTACCCCCTCCTAACTTCCCTTTCTGGGTGCCCTCCCACCGAGTTTTGCGGCCAGTTAACTATAAAACCACAGCTATAAAAAACCCACCATTAAATATTAATTTATGTTCACAAAGTAATTCTTTACATAATTAAGCACTCGGTGAAATTTACAACATCCATTATATTTCTAGAAAAATTTACTTTGAAAAACAATTTCCTTTTTCTCTTTATCTTTTCAATAAAATATAGACCTTCTGGCTAACTATACTTGGCTTATCCGTTTGATAAGAAAAGCCAATTTGTTTAATTAGAAAATTAATTTCTCAGTCAATTAGCTGAAACTGGAACTGGCCATTGAAGCGATGGCTTAGATCAGCTAATGAATTGCTAATATATAGCTAACATTTATGACAATATAAACTAGCTACTAATTGTCAAATTATCACTGATCCGAGGTATTCGAATGTAAATTGTGACCCGGTTGCAATTGCTAAATGAGCACTTTTTATTCCTTCCGATTCTAATAATAATCCTTGAAAATAGAATTTGCAGGATGTGCAAGTAAATTGAATTCATAAGCATTCTAATCGCTTGTCATATTGTATTATTAGATACAAATCAGAAAACAATAGAGTTTGTGGTTTATATAGAGGGACGTTGTTTTGACAGTCAAATTTATTAGTTTAAAAAATTTTATATTTATATATCAGAATATTTTTTCTTCTCTCCACTTCCCAGATCACGCACTGTGGGATCTGTTCTTTGAATATTTTATTTTATTATTGTTTATTTCAATGTAATTCAGTTTTATTGATTCAAAACAAATTTAAGATTTATTTTATTTTTTCCCTTGATTAAGGCTTAATTTTTACTATTTTTCTATCTTTAGCAGTAGTTCCCAACCTTTTGAAGTTCACTGCACCCTTGGGACACTAGAGGCACCCTTTCTTGAATTAAAAAAAAAGAATTAAGTTTTATAAGTAAATTTATTGAAATACTATATAACAAGTGGAAAAGCCCGCCTTCGGGCTGCGCCCCCTGGACCCCTATTCTCACCTTCGGCGAGCAAATGCATCAGATTTATTCTTGCTTATTTTTTGGAAATTTTGCAATTGCTCGCATTCAACCAATCAGCGCCCTGATAGGCACATACACACTGGGACAGGAAGTCCGCGGGTTTATATATAGTAATGATAAGTGAGGTACTGTGAGCGCCACAATTAAGTCCCCACCTGATAGCTAGAGCCTTAAGTATATGGTATATGGTGAAATAATTTTAAATTTGAAAAGGTAAAATAAAATCATCTGTACCAGATTTTACATTTTACCTTTTCAGTCATTAAAATTATTTCACCATATACCATATATTATATCATATACTTAAAGCTCTATCAGGTGGGGGCTTAATTGTGGCGCTCACTGTACACCATAACATAATATAACAAACTTTACTACAGTCACTTAGTAAATCCATACCTCAATAGTTTTGTTAGATTAACTATAGGGTAATTTTTTTTTTGTTTATTTCAATATCTCGCGGCACCCTTTGATGCCAGGGCACACCGGTTGGGAACCTGATCTATAGAATGGAAAGGATTGTTTCTAGTTAATTTTTTGCAATCTTCTGAGTTTATTTCTCATTCATAAAATTATCTTATGGAACTCTATAATTATGATTTTATGATGAAAATCCTCTCACTAGTTATTTCATTTTAAAATTCCAAATTTTATTTTTTTAATGATGAAATTAAATGAATGCCAAATATTTTGTCTTTTTTTATTACGGCGCGGACGAATTTGAATCAGGGGGGCAAAAGAATTTTGGTAGAATTAAAATAATTTAATATGTCTCAAATAGTATAAAATAAAAAACAAATCTACGAAAAGAAAAAAAACTATAAAACTTAAAATTTTAAATAAATTCACGGAATATTATAATAAAATTAAAATTTCACCCTTTTAAAGATATTTTAGAAAGTAAAAAATTTAAAATAATCAATATTAAAAAATAATGAATTACCGGAAGGGTCTTACTCTCTATGTCAGACATTTTTTTTCAATTTTAAATATAAAAACTCATTTTTAATAATAAATGAAATAAAATAAAATTTGCCCCCTAGCCCCCCTGTAGAAATAGATAGGGGATGGCAATGTTGCCCCCCAGTTCTAATTCGGATCCTGCTCAATCGGAAGTCATTATTATTATTTTTGGTAATTAAATTATTAACTTAATCATTTTAAACTATGATATCTAAATTATAATAAGAATTTTGGATTCAAATTTTTAATTTTATTTAAAAAAAATTTGTCTATTATTGATTAATCCTTAATTAAAGACGAAATATTTGGTTTGAATAATTCATTTATTTTCATCATTATTATCAAATGCAAATAATTTCTCAATTTCCATTTATTTTTTTTACTTTCTTTATTATAAAATATAGTGTTTGATTTTCCAATAATTTTATTATCTATGATGGCAACCAAATATTGAGATTTAGAATAATCCCATCCAAAATATATATTCTATGATCAAAATTTTATAAAAAAATTTTAAAATACTAGAGTATATATTTTTATTAGCCTATGTCAGTATAAAAATAGGTTCTAAAAAAAATTGGCTATAAACAAAAATATTTAAAATTTATTACATTGCCAATTTTTTTAAATTCCAATTTATTTAGGCAAATTTGGCTATATGAATTTCTTCACTCAAGATAAGATAGAGTTTCCTATTTTACATTTTTGGTTTCTCAAGAACGTGAAATGCAATTTTCTCAATTAGCCTAATATTAGGAACCGACCGAAGAAGTTTCGGTTACAGTTTCGGCCAAAAACCAGCAGAAACTTTCGGCCGGCCAAAACCAGAGTTTGAAAAGATGGGATGAGAGTCACACCTAAAAAACAAAAAAAGGTCCAATGATTTTCGCAAGAAGGAAAAGTAAAAAAAAAAGTTAAATGATATGAATTTTGTATAGGAAATAAGTTTCGGTTTCGGACCCTAATTAATATATTTTACTATCAGGGCCGGATCTAGGGGGGGGGGGGCGTGGGTGCGTGTGCCCCGGGGCGGCAATTAAAAAAAAAATTATTAAAGGTAAAATGATATGAATTTTGTATAGAAAATTTTAAGGAGGGGGCGGAAAATTATATTTTGCCCCCCCCCCCCTGAAAATCTCCTAGTTCCGGCCCTGTTTACTATTATAGAAAAAAAAACTCGTGATATATCCAAGAATTTCAGTGAATTTATCAGCCGTGAAGTTATGCAACCATTTTATCTGGTCGATTTAATTGCCTTCTAGTTGCCTATCTTTAGGCGTTTTTTTTGATTTTTCTCATTGGTTCATATATAACCATTATAAAGAATTATTTTTCTTTTAGTAAAATAAAGTTTTAATATAAAAATTCCCTCTGTGCCTGACGTAATCGCAAGGTGAGAGGTATACCGTCGAATAACTTTTTTAGTCAAAAATATATTCTCTCTCACTAATCTTATAAAATATAAAATGATAACCGGCTCTAAAACAATTAAATTAAATTTTGAAACAATTAAATAAACTAGATAGAGCTTTGTTTGAAAAAGATGGAATTTTTTCAATAGACTATTCCTTAGCCAGTCAATATATCGTTTAAGATAGCAAATTCCAAACGCGCTTGCTAGATGGCATGCAGAATATAAGATCCTTCCATGTCAATGAAATTCTAATTTCATTATTATAATAGGCGGATGCGAGATTTTGTGTTTATGATTGGGCAAATTTGCGCCCTCTTGGCTCGAACCAGGACCTCCACGCTTTCGCGTCGGGTGGACTACCTTTATCCTAGATTAATTAATAATTGAATTAGATAAATTAAAACTAATAAAAACAAAATATTTATAGTTTTTATTAATCGTAGTATATCTTTAAATTCCCATTTTTAGAAGTTGAATAAATTAAGATATATTAGTTCAAAATTAACAAAAGTATTTGTGGATCTTATATTGTTTACTGATTATTAAATATCTATATATTCTCTTGAGCTTAAGTGTTTACCTCAATATTTGTGGAAACAAAGCTCAAAGCCTTCGGTAGGGGGATGAAAGGCTTGAGTAGTTTAAGGGGGATTGAAATTTCGAAACTGCCCCATGTTAGTTAAACTAATGAATTGTAACAAGCAAACATTGTATTGTAGATTAAGTCTCGGGGGTTAGTTTGTTGACTGCCATATGGCTATATATATATATATATATATTTACTTGTCATTCTTGATGTTGTTGTTGGATTGTATAAATTATACATATTCATTTCTATATGGTTCAAGTCAAATTTAGATGTCGTAGAAGACAATTGAGAATTAGCAGGAAATTTAATGTAAAGTCAAGAGAGACAGCCAGAGATAAAGAACGAAACAACGGAAACTTTATAGACAACCCTCACCAAACAAGAAGAGCATATAAAATAGAAATGACTACAAAAGTTGTATTTTAGAGATAAACAAGAATTTTAGCTGAATTTAAAATTAGAATCAAAATATTATTTAGGAAAGTGAAAGTATCAGTAAACTATTAATATTTGAAGGGCTTTGTAGAAGATAGTCATAAGCCACCATTCATGCCATTGCATTCTTTAAATATCCCTCTTCAATACCACACAAAGAAGTTTTGTTTTTTTTGCTCGTTGAAATGTCGAAATAAAATAATAAATAGGACGCTACCTACTACGCCAAACCCGGGGGCATCAATTCAATTGAAATAAAATTTTGTCGCTTGGAGAGGAAATAGAGACTAAAATATAACTTTAATATTATTTACTTTTATTTAGTTAGAGGCCAAAAAAACAAGTGTTTTTAACTCTATAAGTTTTTCTATTTCATTACTCTTGATTATTTCGTCTGTTCGCGCGAAAGAGTTGTAAATTTGTACAACTCCCAGCATCCCTATGCTGTTCAGATCACGACTAACAGAACAAATCAATTTCATTCTTCCCTTGTCCCCATGACCTGCCGTGATTGGAACAAGCTCCCTGCGTCTATCTTCCCCAAAACCTACAATCTTCAGACTTTCAAGTCTAACCTCAACAGGCATCTTCTCAGTTCCCGCAGTTGAGTTTCCCCTTTATGCTTCTCCTTTTGTTTTTATTTTCTTCCTGGCTGCATGTGACTATTGGTCATTATAGGTCTTCGGACCTTATGCACCCATTCCAAAAAAAAAAAAAAAAAAAAAAACGAAAAAGCTTTCGCGCGAAAGAGAGCGTTGACGTCGCGTAATTTCGCCCCCTATGTGGCGGAGATGATACACATTTGCCTTATACAACCGTTTCGCCCTTTCGTGGAGTTGAAAAAACGCCCTACGCCGCGAAATTTCGCGTTCTGTGTGTTTGGGCCTTAATACTTTGCCTTTCTTTTAAACCACTTCAACATATTTCGTTATTTCAGTTCATATAAGAATAAGTTTTAATTTATTTTTATTATTTTCCATCAGAAAATAGTGTAGCATTCAATTTTTAGTTTTTCAGAAATTTACAAAAGATGAGATTATGTTCCATGATCGCTGTCCCCTCTCTTCATTAGCTCCGCTCTGATCGCCTTGCCCATTCCTTTCAAGCGGGCAGCCCCCCCCCCCCCCCCTTCCCCCTTGAGTACGAAGCTTGGCCATCCCTCCCATACATTCCCCTCACCAAAGGAGTGGGAGTAAATTTCAAGCGCTCTAACAATGGGATTCTTTTCTTTCTAGGCCATTTCCCCTTGCCAAGCGCCTTGTTGCCCTCCCCTCTCACCGTCTCAGCACCGGCGCCGTCTCTCACCACCCCTCCGCTGCTAGACGCGAGGAGGCTTGCAAGCCATTGATACCTCCTCCCCCCGTTCCTCGAAATTTCAGGTAAATTTTATATTTTTTAAATTATTTTTGCATATAAATGATTCTTTTAATTACTTTTAAACATTTTCATATGAAAATTTAAAAAAGTTTTAATATTTCGATTAAATATTCAAATTAGTATTAAAAGAAACAAAAGTTGATAAATCGTTTTAACAAGATCAATTTATGATTTTGATATTAAATGTCGATTTCAACTTAATAGTTGAAAGTTGAAAGACCTACCTCCTTTAACATTAAGTGAAATTAATTATTTTTTATACTAACAACGAATTTTTTTTTTCTAAACAGCCAACTAACAGCAACGGTTTATTCACCCATTTATCATTGCCAATTGAGAGGACTCTGTAACCAGCCATCTTGGCTTCTTCTCTTCAACAATACCCTGGTGATTATTTTTAATTCAAACAATAAGACTTGTTGTTGTTAAATGATAAAATATTTATTACTTACTAACCGATTTCGATTAGCCATGATCTCATTTAACAATAATTGAGAGTTATTATTTGGTTCAAATAAATAATTTTTAGATGACATACAAAAAATTAGATTTAAAGGCTGAATATAAATATGATATAACCTAATTTATTTACTAGCTGCACAGCCCGACTTAAAAGGCCATTCAAAGGCTCTCTTCAAACACCCACAAAAATTTTTTATTTCTCTTGCTATATATGAATATCTTATTTAAGATTCCTATATTAACTAGCTGCAAAGCCAGATTTGGGCGGTTTACTCTGAAACAGCATTATCACAAATTCTGATAATTTTTAATTTCTCTTCATAATTTATTTGTAAATATTTATTTAATTAAAAAACTATCTGCTCAGCCAGATTTTGGAGAGTGGGCATAAGAGGCCATCTATTTATGTTTGAAATCCGCAAAAACTTTTTGTTACTCATAATAAGCTTACTTATAAATATCTTATCATTTAATTTAATAACTAGATGCTTTTCCAGGCTGGGGGGGCGGAAACACCCACAAAAATTTTTATTTCTCTTGCTATATATGAATATCTTAAAATTTCTATAACTAGCTGCATAGCCAGTTTTAGCCGGTTTTCTCGGAAACACCATTTTCACATTTTTAATTTCTCTTCATAATTTATTTGTAAATATTTATTTCATTAAAAAACTAGCTACTCAGCCAGATATTTTTCATAATAATCATCATATTTCTCTTAAATGTATTTCTTCCCTTGATCCGTAGAAGGCCTACAGAGGTAAAGCATTAGCTTCATGTGCTCTTGTTTGCCTCCCGTTTTAAGTGAGAAATATTTATTTCAATTAAATTGGCTTCCAATCAAATGAAAATTATAGGGACGGGGTCGAAATGTTCTCAGATGCAAGACAAAAAAAAATTATTTCTTTTAACATTTTTATTTAAACTAGCTGCATAGACAGATTTGGAGGACCTAGTCTCTTTAAGCCTCAAAATTTTTTTGATTATTGTTATTATTTATAAATTTTCTTTTTTCTACAAAAACTAGCTATGCATCTAGACTTGGACGGCCCACTTAGAATTTGAATCCCACACCGAAAATATTTTTTATTTGACTTAATAGTTATTACTGATATATTTCATTTCTCTTAATATTTCAACTTCGAAGGCCAATTCAGCTGCGCTAAATAAAATTAGGAATATTAATTTTTTGTTTGTTTGTTTTTTCAAGAAATTACATTTCCATATCATTAATGAATATTATGATAAATGAATTCATTGGGTGTTATATTATCAGGTACAAGCCCTCAGGAGAGGAGTTTTTTAAATCTTGAGGAATTTGTAATTTTTTATCTAAAAATAAAATACATAAAGAGAATTATAGTATTTTTTGGTCCACTGGAGGGGGGGAGGGGGAGACATACTAATTTGCTTCTGATTCTAGAATGTTTTCAAACTTTTAATAAAAGGAATTAAATTTTTTTTTCAGATAGTCCTTGAACTTATGAGACAATATATTTCTCGGACTCAATCTCCAGATGCTGTATTTTACCTAAAGAGGCATCATCATACAGAACGAGACTTATATAAAAAGTTGGAGGGGTTATTATTACTTTATACACGAATGATGAAGGACATTACTCTTCGAGTCAGCTGGTAATTTTTTTTATTAAATTAATTTTCAATAAAACAAATTTGACTTTCTATTGCCTATATTATATTTTTATTATAGAAAGCAGTTTTTTTTTTTTTTTTATATAAGCTGAAATAGTTTTTTAGCAAAACTATTCAAAAATGTATTACATTTTATTAATTACTGTCGTTTTCTTTTCTTTCAGTTCCCGGTCTACTTTCATGAGATTGATTTGACTTCTGCCCTCTCTTCTGGAGTAACAAGTGAGCCTCGCTTCTGCTGCAACAATTCTTCTCGAGTAGCAACTGATCTTCTCTTCTAGTCTTTCTACTGAGCTTCTCTTCTCTCTTCTCAAGGAACTTGAAGTAAGGCCAGCGATTATATTAAAGGAGACTCAGATTTTTTACAGTTTAACTAGAGTTGAGCTCTTCTTAAATTTTTACAGTCAAATAGAGTCAAGGGACTTAATGTGTTAATAACAGCGCTAGTTTGATGTCAAAATTAATATCGATATGATATTTAGGCCAATCTTAAAAATTTGAAAAAATATTATAAACCATATAGTTGGTGAAATTTTTTTCAAATTTCTAATAAAGGAACAATATATCATTACAATATTATGTTCTTTAAATTAGATTAACTTGAAACTATGTTCTCTTACTAAATTTTTCCAAAAAAATCACCAAACTTAATTTGACTGATGACAATTTTAGTTCTTCAACTCAAGTGTATCTGTAATGTAAGATGACAAAAAAAAAAAAAAAAACTTAAATTCTTTTTACAACAATAATAATTTACAATCAAAGGTAAACTTAAAAAGTTAAAAATAAAATTTTTTTAGATTTTGATCAATTAGTTGAGAATTCGCACATATGCACACACACTCACACACATATATTATGTAAGTCATGTGGTTCCCAACTTATTTTCAATTATAAACTGTTATTTATTCATTTTTGTATTCATAAAACGGATAAACGAAAAACGATTAACATTTTCAAAGACAAATTATGATTCTATTACTTTAATAATAAAAATAATTAAGAAATTTTCATTTTTCTTCTGAACGGGAATATCTTTAGTTTTTTCATATTTGCACTTGTCCATCGTGATGTTGTAATTTATATTTAAATTACAAAAAAAAAAAAATGAAATAAATAAATAATAAAAATAAATTTAATTTTTATATAAAAAAGAACATCTCGTGGTGCAATTGCAATGCGCGGTGGTTGAGAACCCTGATTTGCAACTTGGTTATTTTCATTTTTTTACTATATTCTTTTATTAAAGTTCATTTATTTTTAATTAGAATTTCATCATTTACCTAAAACTACTAATTTCTCTAAATAAATTATGTAGATTTCTATTTTTTTCCGAATCATTTTTATACCGTGTGATTTTTTTTATATATAAATAAAATAAAAATTGTAATAAATAAAGAAAAAAAAATCCATTTATATATAAAAAAACAAAATTATAGATATTTGAAAATTTTATAAAAATTGATTATAAAATTCAATTTTCAGTTCAAATGAAGTTTAAAGATGAAAATAACTCTCTCAATCCTCTACCTCCCTACCCTTCCTCTCAAACACTCACACACACATAGGTATTTTAGGCCCCAAACTCTCTTCCTCTTTAGGTTAGGTGTTGCCTTGCTGCCTTTCTGCGAGATCACCAAGTCGTCAAGTTATAAGGTGTGTTCTGCCATTCTGGCAAACATTTAGCTAATAGGTAATGAAGAAAGGGTGGGTTTTTAGCTTCAGGGCTTCTCTTTCAGTGTATTCTTCGAGCGATTCGATGGAAATGGAGGATGGAAATGAAACAAGGTATTTACATGCCCTCTCTATAGGAGTAGGAATGGACATAAGGCCCATTTAGATTTTTTAATTCTTTATTTACAAACTAAAAATTATATTTTGAATCAAATATTCAAATTAAAGAAATTTCATCAAAAAAGTTAAACAAATTAATTAATTGAAGCAGCCATTTTTAAACTACCCATACACATAATAAAGCTTATAATATCAATATAAACACAAAAACCAAAACAAACAATTTTGCTACAAAATTTATTAATTGGCTGCAAATATTTTTACCAATCTGAGTCTCCTCTTTATTTTTAATAAGCAGATCATGTCATCGATGACGAAGGGGACGGTTTCTATAAATTTAAATGTTTAATTTTCAAAATTTGTTTCCTTTGAAAATGTTAAAATTTGTTTTTTTCAATTTTTAATTTCGAAGGGTTTTTTTGCAACCCCTAAATCCCCTCAGATCCGCTTATTTTTATTATTTTTATTATTGCTTGCGAAAAACGAGTAAAGCCAAGAAGTCTAAAAAAAAAATGGGAGTTTCAAATGCTTAAAAGATTACAAATTTAGAGATTCAGTACAAAAAATAATTTAATTTTTAATAAAATTAATATTTTTTATTTTGTTTGAAAAATTTCTACGAAAGTAGCTATCTTGTAAATGTAAAATGTTCAATTTCATATTTAATTAAGAATTTGATTTATTATAATAACTCCATTGTCTCTTTACTCTTCTTTTGCAAGCAATAGTTATAATACTATAAGTAAAAATTGTAAAAAGCAAAATAAAAATTAAATTTATAGTTATCATATTTTTTTACATTTTAACTGCTTAAATGGTATATTTGAATTATATTTACAGTCAGTCCTTGACTTAAGTGACTGCTAATTAAAATTTTATAATTTTTCTTAGTATAAAATTTATTTAATAATTGTTTCGTAATTTTTTTGAAGTATTTTAGGCACTTCTTCATCAGCAGTTCACATTCAAATGCAATGCATATACAAGTTAACTTGCAATTCCTTATATAGAGTCCTTGGATCAAACTCCAAATGCTCTAAATTAATGGTTGAATATTAATTTATATGTGACATGAGTGTGAATCATTAAAAGAAGTCCCGACAAGTCCTTCTGAATTATTTGGAACTTTATTAGATAAAAGAAAACTCACAAAAATTATAAAATTTTAATAAGCAAACACTTATTTAATTTATTAGGAGCAAAATTTATTTGATAAATTTTGAAATTTTTAAAAATTTTTTATTTATTTACCTCACCACTTAATCCTTGGTTTAAAGATGCAGTCGAATTCATAAAAATATTTTAAGAATTTCTATTTAAGAACAAATACAAAAGATTTTTCTCATCATATCAACGAAATCAAATTTTATTTTTTCTCTATTTATTGAAACTTTAAAATGTCAATGGATCTACTGTATTTTTTTATTCTGCTTTATTTATTTCAATTGTTGTTAGAATTAAGGGACATTATTTTTTTGTAAATATTTTTTGTAAACTTGAGCTCTCTCGGATTTCCGTTCGCTAGAAAATCAGCATGCAATCAAAAATCACTGTTTACCCCCGTTAGACGTTAGGCAGTCTAGAGTTTGGAAGGAAGAGACGAGTTCTTGTTTTTTATTTTTTTTTTATTTTTGGTATAACTCAAAAACCGAAACTTGTCATGTTTCATTGGATTCTTGATTCTGATCACATTGATTTCGAACAGCAAGTGAATATAAAGATTCTCTTGTGGAGAGTAATAACAACCTTTCGATAAATGATTACTAGATTTAGGCAGGTATTTCATCATCAGTACTCAGTTCAGTTCGGATCCTTGTGTTAAGATGATAAGTCCAATGAAAATACAACAAGTTTCTTCTATTCGGACAAAATTAATTAGGCCTTAGGCCTATGAAAGTTCTCTTCGGCCAAAATTAAATGCATGTCTTTCGATTTTTATTATATTAGGGAATGATAGAGGTGAGGGGGATCACTCTCCCCGGGCGCAATAATATTTAAATATAGGTCCCTTTAGCTTAGCTTCACTTAAACAACAATGATATTTGAATTTGGGAGAGTGGTCACACTTAATGAATATGCAATTTTTGCACTTCTAAAGCTTTTTTTTAAGATCTTTATGATCTTTCTTTTCTGATTTTTATGCATTTTATGCGAAGAATAAAAAGGAAGAATTGTGAGTGAAGTACGAACATTCATTCTTCGAAGACTATGAAGACCAAGAATACATATCAACAAAGGCATACTCTATGAAGTAAAAGAATCAACAAAGGCAATACTTTATGAAGAAGACGCCTCCACGCCTCAACCTCTTCAAAAGAAGCTTAAATGTGTGAATTTGTGTTGTGTATTTAAAATAATATTTTTTATGTAAAAACTATGTATAAACTATTAAAAAAAATAAATGTTTCCCATTTTATTTTTCAGCCGAGGATGTCAACTTGTATTCATAATTAATTCATCAAAAGAGAATTAATTTTGAATATGAGTTTTTTATTTAACATTTTGAGATTTTTTTGTTTAGATAGTAAGCGAGCGATAGCAGAAACCAACACCTGAATGGATTTCTTCAAATGAATTTTGCCAACTTATTATGGTGCATCTTTATGAAAAAGTAATTATTTTTTTCTTATTTTTAATAGTATAGTCCATTTGGTATCCAAATGCCTTAGATAAAATCATAGGACTGCCTGGGGTCCGAACCCGCGACTTTTGGTATACGAGGTTAGCACGCTAACCCCTACATCAAGAAGGGTGCCCCTAGTGTGTAATGTTATTCCCAAAGCACCTTTGGGGTGCCGTGGACTTCAAAAGGTTGGGAAACACTGTTATAAAGCATTATATATTAAAACAAATTATATATTTTTTTATATTCAAATCAATTAATAAACAACATTCATTTATTTTTTCATAAAAACATCTTGAAAAAATGATTTTTATTCATAAATCGAACAAATCCTCAATTAGAATTGTAAAATGTTTTATCAGCTTTTCGATAAACTAGTATAATATAAACCATTTTCTTTTGTTTCGTCTGTTACGCAAGTTTAGAATTTTTCAGCCCCTTGCTGGCCATATCAGCCCTAAGGGCTCTTCTCTCTTCAGATCCGTATCCTGATCCTAATCCTATCCTCAGTCTCAACCCTTCTTTCGTTACTTCTTGAGACTGTTCTAAACGAACCGTAAACGAATCGACGACGACCCGAGACCTCTTTATATAAGAGCGGAAAAAAAGAAATTCCACGAGAGACACGATCCAATTGCAAAACAAACTCATTATAGGAAATCATAGGGAAATTTGAAAACAAATAGCTTTAGGTCCATGGAGGGTATATTGGAATTACAATTAAGTTTTTTAATACGAGAGTATCCTGAAATAAACATTCGCTTAATACTATACATTTTTCTCTCATGTTGTCTTAAATAGGCCTACTCACCTTTTAAATTGCCCAGACTCAGTCACACCAAATTACCCCCTCCCCTGAAAAACTTCTCAGAATCCGCCCTTGATAGTCAAGAAATTTAATACTTTGACTTTTTTGTTCAATTTTCCCTCTCGGCTGCTGAGGAGATTTAGGAGTTTATTTGTAAACATGTTGGTTAAATTATATTGTATCGATGACAGCACGACAGCACGAGGGGACGTTCCACACGCTGGGACCAATTCTAGATTCCGCCGTGCTTAAACTTTGACTTGGATCTAATTTTTCTTGCTAGGCCCTACTAGTTTAGTCTTTAGTCATTGGTTTATCTATTTGTTTTCTTATTATTCTTCTCATATTTTTTTTTTATCTCTTAATTTTTCAAGTCACCCCTCCGAAAAAGTTTTAGGTTATCCTTTCACTTATTTATTTTTCCTATTATTATTATTATTAAATGGTTCTAATTCACAGGAGCACTCGCTGACACATACACACAGTCTATTGGGTAGCTCAGGCCGTATCAGGCTAGTTACGATATCCGATATAGAAAATTCAAATTTGTCTTTATTTATTTCATATATATTTGTCACACGTTTCGTCCGATATTCCGGCCTTCACTCAGGACAAATGTTATTTGCCTCGAGCTTATACAGGCCCTTGGCAACTCCTGACAATGTGTTTGAGTGAACATTCGTGGGTTGGCATGACTTCTGGTTCAATAGTAGGAGTTGCCAAGGGCCTGGTATCCAAGCTCGAGGCAAATAACATCTTGTCCTGATGAAGGCCGGAATATCGGCCGAGACGTAGACAAAAATATATGAGGAATAAATAAAGACAAATTTAGATTTGCTTTATTGGCTTTTTCTGGCTGCCTGGGGAACCCTCACTACTCTATTAGGTTATTACTTATTCAGTATAAAATCATATTTCCTCTCCAACCCTATCATAGGTTAGTCACTATTGCATTAAATAATAGTCGAGATTAAAATTATTTTTTAGATACATAATACGATATTGTTATAAAAATCAAATATAACCTATCAATGTATAACTTAGTTTATTTATTTCATTTTCCCCCTTTGATAAAACAATAATATAATTTTATAATTAAACAAATTATTATCCTTTACGCCCCCGGGTTTGGGGGGGGGGGGGGGGGTTTCCCCCCCTTCCCCCCACCGCGGGGTTGGGCCCCCCCGGCCCGATGATTTTTTTTATTCAATTTTTTTGAAAACAGATTGAATAAATATATATTTTTTTTCAAAAATAAAAAAAAAAAAAAAAAAAAAAAAAAAAAAAAATTATTTTTTTTACTTTTTTTTTCAGTTATTTTTGTAAGGCTTTTGTGGGAGAAAAGGGCGGAAAGAATGTGGGTGTGGGTGTGGGTGGGGGGGAGGGAGGAGAAGGTTTTTTAATATAAAAAAAAAAAAAAAAAAAAAAGCTCCTTTATTCTATTGAAATAATATATTATTGAGGTGAATGAATAAAATAAAATTAATTAAAATATTCGTTTTTGAATGATTTCTAAAATAAACAACCTTTAAATTAAATCTCTCTCTTGAAAAATAGATAGAAATATATTGTTAAATCGAAATATAGAAATACAAAAGAAAAAATAGTTTTTAAAATACAGTATATTAAAAAAAAACTGGTGTGACTGGTCGCACAGCACACAACTTTCTCTTACATTTGGTTATTGAAAGTTGTCTTCTGTGCATTCACACCAGATACCTCTCAAGATTGGAAAATATTTATATTTTGTTACCATGACAACCACTTCAACCTATCAATCCTGTGAAGTAGCAGAGTAAAGTGTGCTTCAAACAATTGGGAGATCCAAATGAGAATATACATTTTAAAGAGCTTATAATTTATTTATGAATTGAAAAAAAAAAAAAATCTGAAAAAGTACTTCAGTAAAAAACAAGTACTCTTTGGCCGTTTTTTTTCAAAAGCTTATTTTCACGCTTCAGGGGGCCCCTAACTTAAATATAAAATTTCAAACTTCCCATGCTTATAAATTTTATTTTACATCTTTAATTCAAATGTACCGTACTGTCGGAAACTAAATATATGTCGAAATAAAAAATCTGGTGTGACAAGCACAGAACAAACCTTTCAATTACCGAAGGTAAGAAAAAGTTGTGTGCTGCGCAACTAGTAACACCAAATTTTTTTTTCTTTTCGAAGCAAAATAAAGTTTACACTTATAAACTAAATAGATTTTTAAACAAGATTTTCAACCGAACCCGAATTTCGGCCTCAATCTTAGTTTCGGCCGTAACCGTAACCGAAACCGGAACTTCTATTTCCTATAAAAAATTCATATCATTTTACCTTTTTTTTTTTTTTTTTGAAATTTTTTCCACTCTGCGGAAAATTTTTCTCCCCTCCCGTGTATATCATTTTACCTTTTTTTTTTAGGGAGACTAAATTTTTTCCGCTTTTGCAAATCATTTGACCATTTTTTTTGCATACGAGTCTCATCCCATCCTTTCAGACTCAGGTTTCAGCTACTTTTTGGCCGAAACCAGAATTTTTGGCCGAAACTGGCCGAATCCATAACCGAAACCGATTATTAGGTCGGTTCCTAATTTTTATCAAGAGTCGCGGGAGCGACTCGTCGCCGAGCAAGTAAAAAGCAAAAGAAAGCAAAGAAACTCTTAATACTACCATTTAGTTGATATTCCAATAGATGCCAATGGCCCATTGCATTTAGATGGACGAGTCGTCCCTAGACTATATTATCAAGAATGATTTTAAATCCTTAATAAAAGATAGGGACGTGAAAAAATTTTTTTGAGAAACTTTTCTCTTTCTGGGCGAATATCTCAAAAGGTTTTTAAGATATCGGAGCCAAATTTTTTTTATATTAAACTAAAATAAATAAGGATTATTTTGAGCACGAATTCAAAAAAAAATTCCAGTCCCAAAGTGAATGGCAGAGGCTCAAAGTTGAGATTTTTGCCGATTTCGGAAGGTCAAAAGTTAGTCTCTTATTTTTCCTTTTTTTTTTTTTTCTTTTCTTTTTTTTTTTTTTCATTCTTTTCTTCAATTTTTAAATTTTTAGACAAAGCTACAGGTTTCCCTGCTGGACCGATTAGGATGAATTTTAAAATACAAATAGATACTATCAAAAACCCGATACCTTTGATATAAAATTTCATTTTGGATCAAAAGTGACTTTTTGAGAGGTATTCAAAATTTCAAATTTGTCCTATCTTTAACATGGCGAAAAGACAATTGCTCCCTGATGACGTCATCTAGGAACATATATATTATTATTAGTAATTTTCATCCCTAATGGAACAAAAATTTTTTAGGATAGATCCATTCAGATAGAAATAGATTAACGTGATAAGAAGGAGTGCTACCAACATAAAATAAATAAAAAACCTAAAATTTTATAAAATTTAGGGAAATCCTATGTTTATCGTTTTGAATGGATACCAAACGATGTATTTACATTCTACCAACATAACAAAAATAAAAAACCTAAAATTTTATAAAATTTGGTGAAATCCTATGTTTATCGTTTTGAATGGATACCAAACGATGTATTTACATTCTACCAACATAACAAAAATAAAAAACCTAAAATTTTATAAAATTTGGTGAAATCCTATGTTTATCGTTTTGAATGGATACCAAACGATGTATTTACATTTTACCAACATAACAAAAATAAAAAACCTAAAATTTTATAAAATTTGGTGAAATCCTATGTTTATCGCTTCGAATGGATACCAAACGAAGTATTTACAATCTACCAACATAACAAAAATAAAAAACGTAAAATTTTATAAAATTTGGTGAAATCCTATGTTTATCGCTTCGAATGGATACCAAACGATGTATTTACATTCTACCAACATAACAAAAATAAAAAACCTAAAATTTTATAAAATTTGGTGAAATCCTATGTTTATCGCTTCGAATGGATACCAAACGATGTATTTACATTCTACCAACATAACAAAAATAAAAAACCTAAAATTTTATAAAATTTGGTGAAATCCTATGTTTATCGCTTCGAATGGATACCAAACGATGTATTTACATTCTACCAACATAACAAAAATAAAAAACGTAAAATTTTATAAAAAATTTGGTGAAATCCTGTTTATCGTTTCGAATGAATACCAATCGAAGTATTTACAATCTACCAACATAACAAAAATAAAAAAACCTAAAATTTTATAAAATTTGGTGAAATCCTATGTTTATCGTTTCGAATGGATAGGCCTACCAATCGATGTATTTACATTCTACCAACATAACAAAAATAAAAAACCTAAAATTTTATAAAATTTGGTGAAATTCTATGTTTATCGTTTCGAATGGATACCAAACGATGTATTTACATTCTACCAACATAACAAAAATAAAAAACGTAAAATTTTATAAAATTTGGTGAAATCCTATGTTTATCGTTTCGAATGGGTACCAAACGATGTATTTAATTTTTACTGTTTGGAATGCATATTAAAAGATCTATTCATGGGATAACTTAATATTTAATAAACAAAAATTAATAAATAATATTTTCATGTAATATTTCCTGAAAGAAGTGAAGTCTCAGCCAAAAACATCGGAGATGTAAAAGAGGGCGCCTCGCATTATTTTTGCCTAGCGTCGAGGTGAAATCAAAAAAATGCGCCTCGCTTTTCTGATTTATATAAAAGCGAGGAAACATTTAATACTCACTTAAATAAAACCCCTCCAGAATTTTATTTGTTTCATATATCCTCGCTTTTATATAAATCAGAAAAGCGAGGCGCGCATTTTTTTTTGATTTCACCTCGACGCTAGGCAAAATAATGCGAGGCGCCCCCTTTTTGCATCTCCGATGTTTCCTTGGCTGAGATATTATTTAATTAAAATTAGAATTTTGATTTTTTTACATAAAAAAGTAGTGAATTATATATTTTTGAACTTAATATCCTTTTGACATGTTTCATTTATTAATATCAACGATAACTACGTCTCTTTTTTTGAGGATTATTTCAAAATAATTCTATAAATACTAGAGAGATCCATTTTTACTTTCTCTTACCTATGTATATATGTAATATATATATAGAGAGAAAGTATTGGTTCATGTCAAAAATTCGATGTCAGATTTTGATGGATCTTCACGTTTTGAGGTCCCCTGAATCCAAAAAAAGTGGTTTTCGCGACATGGTCTGTCTGTGTGTGGGTGGGTGGGGTGGGTGGGTGGGTGGGTGTGTGTCAAATTTTAAGCATGGAAGGAATTGGAGCTATGGAGGCTGAAATTTTATATTTAAGTTAAACACCCCCCGGGACCGGAAAATAAGCTTTTTAATCAAAATCGGCCAAAGAGTACTAGTACTTTACTGATGTACTTTTTCAGTTTTTTTTCGATTTTCTCAAAATTCGCTCTAACGATTTTGATTAAAATTCAAAAATCAATTATTTTTTAGATGCTCTTTCAAATGTATATTCTCGTTTTGCCCACAAATTGTTTGAAGCACACTTTACTCTTGTGCTTCATAGGAAAGATAGGAGAAATGGTTGCCATGGTACGAAGTCTAAATATTTTCCCATACTTATAAATTTTTTACATCTGAATTCAAATATTCCCTACTGCCGGGAACTAAATACATGTCGACACAAAAATCTGGTGTGACAAGCACAGTGCACAACTTTCGATTACCGAAGGTAAGAGAAAGTTAAAAAGGTGTGCTGCCAGTCACACCAGATTTTTTCTCTTACCTATGTATATATGTAATATATATATAGAGAGAAATATTGGATTCATGTCAAAAATTCGATGTCGAGATTTTGATGGATCTTCACGTTTTGGGGTCCCCTGAATCCCAAAAGTGGTTTTCGCGACATGGTCTGTCTGTGTGGGGTGGGGTGGGTGGGTGGGTGGGTGTGTGTCAAATTTTAAGCATGAAGGAATTGAGCTATGAGGCTGAAATTATATATTTAAGTTAAACACCCCCGGGACCGGAAAAATAAGCTTTTAATCAAAATCGGCCAAAGAGTACTAGTACTTTACTGATGTACTTTTTCAGTTTTTTTCGATTTTCTCAAAATTCGCTCTAACGATTTTGATTAAAATTCAAAAATCAATTATTTTTTAGATGCTCTTTCAAATGTATATTCTCGTTTTGCCCACAAAATTGTTTGAAGCACACTTTACTCTTGTGCTTCATAGGAAAGATAGGAGAAATGGTTGCCATGGTAACAAAATATAAATATTTTCCCATACTTATAAATTTTACATCTGAATTCAAATATTCCCTACTGCCGGGAACTAAATACATGTCGACACAAAAAATCTGGTGTGACAAGCACAGTACACAACTTTCGATTACCGAAGGTAAGAGAAAGTTGTGTGCTGTGCGCCAGTCACACCAGATTTTCTTACTTCTCTTACCTATGTATATATGTAATATATATATAGAGAGAAAGTATTGGATTCATGTCAAAAATTCGATGTCGAGATTTTGATGGATCTTCACGTTTTGAGGTCCCCTGAATCCAAAAAAGTGGTTTTCGCGACATGGTCTGTCTGTGTGTGGGTGGGTGGGTGGGTGGGTGTGTGTCAAATTTTAAGCATGAAGGAATTGAGCTATGAGGATGAAATTATATATTTAAGTTAAACACCCCCGGGACCGGAAAAATAAGCTTTTAATCAAAATCGGCCAAAGAGTACTAGTACTTTACTGATGTACTTTTTCAGTTTTTCGATTTTCTCAAAATTCGCTCTAACGATTTTGATTAAAATTCAAAAATCAATTATTTTTTAGATGCTCTTTCAAATGTATATTCTCGTTTTGCCCACAAAATTGTTTGAAGCACACTTTACTCTTGTGCTTCATAGGAAAGATAGGAGAAATGGTTGCCATGGTAACAAAATATAAATATTTTCCCATACTTATAAATTTTACATCTGAATTCAAATATTCCCTACTGCCGGGAACTAAATACATGTCGACACAAAAAATCTGGTGTGACAAGCACAGTACACAACTTTCGATTACCGAAGGTAAGAGAAAGTTGTGTGCTGTGCGCCAGTCACACCAGATTTTCCTTTATATATTATTGAAAATTATTTTAAGCTTTATCGTTCAATTTCAAAAGGTTAAAGTTATTTCGGAGAGGTAATCTCTTTCCTTCTCTTTTATTGATTATCCATATAATAACATGATTATTTAAACATATTGTGTAAACAATATTTACATGTTTTACCTTTTATCGAGAAATGCAATCTGATTGACCTCTTCTGATTATTAATATAGGATGATATGATCACTGGATTTAATCATCCATGAAATGCGAAAAACAATGCTTTATTCTATAAATAAAAAGATCTAACCTGATTTTATGGTATTTTTCTAGCTTCATTGTATCGAATTAAGCCCTTTTCGTTTGAATTTTCAATAAGTTTAAGCTCAACCGAACTCTAAATCGCTCTCTGAAGTAAATTTGGTGATTGATCTCGCCTAATATTCCATAAATATACTTTTCGTTCATTTTTAACTATTTTTTCTGCATTATGCATATAATAACTCACTGAAGGTTTATTGGTCTGTTTTAAATAAATTGATTCTCTCTTGGTTCTCATAAGGTTTGAAACAAAATCGTTTAGTTCTATGACTGTTTTCAGTGCAGTGGTTCTTTTATTTCTGTCAAATCATCAGTAGGAGTATACTGTATAAATTTTAGTATGAAGTCTCTCAACTGTTAGGAGATTTTTTTTTATAAAAAACACTCGAATTTTTTCCCATACGCCCCCACACACACACATCCAGACAGTTTTTTTTTCGGCATCTCAGGACATATAAGTCTTTAACGATAACTCTTATTTAATAATATATATATTTACCGCCTAATTCATAAAAGAGTATTTGAAAAGCTTTTTAACTAATCAATTCTCGCACCGGAGTCCCGGGTTCGCTTCCCATCCCAAGCGAGAAAAATTTATTTCATTTGATTTGACTACAAATCATTTGGGGAAATAAATAGGGATGGGGTCTAAATGGCCTTAGATGCCGAGAAGGACCTTTAAAAAAAAAAAAAAAAAAAAAAAAAAAAAAAAAAAAAAAAACTAATCAATTGTTAAACGATAATATGTATTTAAGCAAAGCTTTCTATTCATAAACACATTTAAATTGTAGATTAACTAATAGCCCAAGAGCCAGCGACGGCCAGACCTTCGTTATTTTATAAAAGCTGAAAGTTTTTCTATGTATGTCCCCAATACAGGTAAGAATAATCCCCAACTATGAAACTTGGGTCGTGGTGGTTTTGGCAGATAACAGATAGTAACGGTGTAGAAATTTGTATCTGAAATTCGTTATAGTATAAAGCTCAGTTTTTATATATTTTATTCCCAATAATGTTAGAAGTCGAGTTGTCCATTGCCAGACACTTAGTACAGTTCCATCCCCTTGCCAGACACCCTTAAACTACAAGAAATTGTAATTATACTTTCGTTATAGTATAAAAGCTGAATTTTATATATGTTATTTGAGGAACTATTAAATGATGTTTCCTCAGTAGCCAGACAGTTTAGATGGTTCTTTCATCTTGCCAGACACATTAAAGTCTGCCGTAGGTACGAGCGCGAGGAATATATAAATGTAAGAGGGAGCGAGTGAAACAGTGCTTTCGGTCTATTGCGATCTTTTGTTTACCCCATATGGATCTGTTGTTTACTCCATATTGTGTTTTGAAATATTACACGTAAAGCAAACGTTATTCATTTGTGCAGTTTATGAATTAAATGTGATCTAGTAGTAAAGTGTTATCATGGGGGATGTTTGGTTTGTAAAAAAAGTGATGGTAAAATAATATTATTTTCTGAGGAGACATTAATAAAATGTCAAACTGTTTTGAAAATCAGAAAAAAACATAACCTAAAATATAAAAACATTATTTTGCCTGATGAATATACAGACAGTGGTTATCACTGTGAATGCTATAAAGCATTCACATGACTAATAAAAAAAAAAATATTTTACTGCCGAACCTTTAAGTTCTTCAACTTTAACACAATCAACTTTAAATTCTGAAAACTAGCGTTGAGAAGTGGCTGTAGACTTTGAATTGAGTATAGGAGACTTTGCAGCCAAGGAATTAAATAAAAAACTTGTTAAAAAAATTGTTAATCGTCGACATTTCTGTCACAAATCACGACCTTCCTCAGGTTAATTAATTGTCCTGAGGAAGGTCGTAGTTTACGACCGAAACGTCGACGATTAACAATTAAATAAAAGTTTTTTATTTAATTCCTTGGCTGCAAAGTCTCCTATACCCAATTAAATTCTAAATGAATAGTACTACAATCATATAGATACGTAGGCCTTATAGCTGGTAGTTCAATAAAGATATGTGAAAAGGAGAAGAAGAAAATTCGCAGCTAGTTGTGTTTCATTATTTTTATTCCCATTATGTTGACGTTTCGATCCCGGTTGGGATCATCCTCAGAACTAATGTGCACAACAAGAGACAAATAGATTAGTATCGGGAAAAAACATGAACAGTTATAAATTTTTTCATCTTAGAGTATAAGCATATATTCTAATCTGTTGATGTTTTTTCCCGATACTAATCTAATTGTCTCTTGTGACATTAGTTCTGAGGATGATCCCAAACGGGATAGAAACGCCAACATAATGGGAATAAAAATAATGAAACACAACTAGCTGCGAATTTTCTTCTTCTTCTCCTTTTCACCTATCTTTATAGTACTACAATCTACAACTTTTCAAAAAAAAACGAAATAAATATTTTAAATAAATTTAATCATAATATCTATGAAGCCTTATCATTCTTGAAATAATTTAATTATATATAAAGACGTTATTTAAAAAATCTAATTCATTGAGTCCTCGTTTCTCTCTTGTCCGCCATTTGATGGTATTTAACGTTGTCCAATATTCACTGACTAAGTGCATTGGTAATATCAATCAATTATATTATTTACTCCTGACAACTCTATTATTAATGTTCAATATATGCTCTATTTAAGACTTGATGCACTTTAAGTAATACATGTAACACTTTTATACTGTAAATATTAATGTAATTGCCATGTTATAATAATGAAATGTTATGTGAATGTTTTTTGATGACTTCTAGCTTGGAAGGCTGATGATGGCAGAGTGAACCAATGCCGAAACGTCACAAGGGGGATTAAAGAGTTTATTTAATAATAGAGGCTCTTTTTATTTGGCTGCTAACCTCTTCCTATTACGAACCAAAAATCTGACATCTTTGAACCGAATGTTAATGACAATAGCGATGCAACTCAGGACGTAAATATTCCGACCGAAAGTGATGATAGTATTAATGACTATCAGATCGTTTGTATCTTTTGTAATAAACAAAAGAAAAAACTACGATCTATAATGCTTCCACTTCATGAAGCTGATACAGATTTTTAATTTAATGATTTATTGACATGAAAATTGTACTTAGTAATTTTTTTGAAAATTTATTTTTTAGTCCTTAATAATGCTATATAATGAATTTTGATAATAAATCCAAAAAAACACTTCTCCACACAATACGTCTGGCAAGATGAAAGAACCATCTAAACTGTCTGGCTACTGAGGAAACATCATTTAATAGTTCCTCAAATAACATATATAAAATTCAGCTTTTATACTATAACGAAAGTATAATTACAATTTCTTGTAGTTTAAGGGTGTCTGGGAAGGGGTTGGAACTGTACTAAGTGTCTGGCAATGGACAACTCGACTTCTAACATTATTGGGAATAAAATATATAAAAACTGAGCTTTATACTATAACGAATTTCAGATACAAATTTCTACACCGTTACTATCTGTTATCTGCCAAAACCACCACGACCCAAGTTTCATAGTTGGGGATTATTCTTACCTGTATTGGGGACATACATAGAAAAACTTTCAGCTTTTATAAAATAACGAAGGTCTGGCCGTCGCTGGCTCTTGCTCTATAATATGAAATTTAAGAATATTAAGTTTGGCAACATGGCAAAAACCTACGTCATTTTGCAAAATTTGTTGCATTAAGCTGACATCTGGCGGAGATTGAGAAATATATTTATATGTCAAACTAATTTGTTTTGACCGTTTTTAATTAGATCCTTATAGAATTAATACAAATAATTGGACAAATCAACATTATTGTCATTTAAATGAATATGGAAAAATAAGAAAAATTTAATATTATGAAAAATAAGAAAAAGAAGCCAAAATTTGACTGAGTAAGAAAAGATAAATATTTTTGCCATAGCCACTGCTTTTGGTTTATTTTAATAAAAAAAAAATTTATTTCAGCAATTACTTATGTCTTTAAATTAAAACAAAATAAAAAAATAAAATAAAAAAAGATTTTTAAAAAAATGCTTTTATTTAAATTGAACTAAAAGAGAGAAATAAGAAAGAAATAATTTAATTGTTCTTGTTAAAATTTTTTAATATTTGACTTAAAATAAAAGCGTGGGGCGCTTCGAAGTGATTCCGAGGCTCGCGCCCCACGCTTTTATTTTAAGTCATTAATATTAAAAAAATTTTAACAAGAACAATTAAATTATTTCTTTCTTATTTCTCTCTTTTTAGTTCAATTTAAATAAAAGCATTTTTTTAAAATCTTTTTTTTTTATTTTATTTTTATTTTAAGCTTTTTAGTCTTTTACTCTTATCAAAAATCATCAATATGATAAAGTACCACATTAGTTTGGCCTGTATTGATTTGGTTCAATTGAAAAATTATTCATTATCATAAAAAAATGACTCGTAAATATCAAAATTCAAAACTATAGTTAATAGGGCCTTATTTGCGTGAGGCTTCAAATAAAGTACCACATTAGTTTGGTCTATTTTGATCAAAACCACCATATAGTGGCGTCATCAAAAATGACTCTTAAGTATTACATTTCACACATCTAGCCCATCGGGAAGTCTTTTGAAATTACATTAATTCGCGAAGGGTTTCAAATAAAGTACCACATTAGTTTGGTCTATTTTGATCAAAACCACCATATAGTGGCGTCATCAAAAATGACTCTTAAGTATTACATTTCACACCTCTAGCCCATCGGGAAGTCTTTTGAAATTACATTAATTCGCGAAGGGTTTCAAATAAAGTACCACATTAGTTTGGTCTATTTTGATCAAAACCACCATATAGTGGCGTCATCAAAAATGACTCTTAAGTATCAAATTTCACACCTCTAGCCCATCGGGAAGTCTTTTGAAATTACATTAATTCGCGAAGGGTTTCAAATAAAGTACCACATTAGTTTGGTCTATTTTGATCAAAACCACCATTTAGTGGCGTCATCAAAAATGACTCTTAAGTATTACATTTCACACCTCTAGCCCATCGGGAAGTCTTTTGAAATTACATTAATTCGCGAAGGGTTTCAAATAAAGTACCACATTAGTTTGGTCTATTTTGATCAAAACCACCATATAGTGGCGTCATCAAAAATGACTCTTAAGTATTACATTTCACACCTCTAGCCCATCGGGAAGTCTTTTGAAATTACATTAATTTGCGAAGGGTTTCAAATAAAGTACCACATTAGTTTGGTCTATTTTGATCAAAACCACCATATAGTGGCCTCATCAAAAATGATTCTTAAGTATTACATTTCACACCTCTAGCCCATCGGGAAGTCTTTTGAAATTACATTAATTCACGAAGGGTTTCAAATAAAGTACCACATTAGTTTGGTCCATTTTGGTAAAACCAAACTCACAATTTGCGTCATCAAAAATGACTCTTAAATATCAAATTTCACACTTCTAGCTCATCGGGAAGTGTCCTTAACAAAGCCATAAAGTTGGTGACCTTGAAAGAGTAAGTTAAATAAAAGCATTTAAAAACAGATTTGAACGCGAGTAAAGAAAAACAGACAAAATGAAAATAAATATAAATGTCAGAGGTTAGTTTTTTCAAAATATTACTTTTTCAATAAATCATTTAATTCCATTTGGACTCGATACTAATAAGCACACCCCTTTTTTCAGTTTCAATGCATTCTCCAAAGGAACTGAAAGGAATTTAAATCAATTAAAAGCCATAAAAATAAGCTAAATAAAAATACATTTGTATAATAATTACTTAAGTTTGATTTAATGAAAATTAAATATGTTTAAATATCAAATATCAACCAATCAATTAAATATGTTTGAATTTCTATCAAATATTGAAACTCAAATGTATTGTAACTAATAATAGTAACAGATTTTAAGATCTTAAAGGATTTTTTCTTTTTTTAAATAATCTTCTCCCAGCCATAATCCTTTTATCTATTTGATAGGCCATATTCAGGGCCGCAGACGGGGGGGGGCAGGGGGGCTATATCCCCGGGGCCCGGGCCCTTTGCGCTCCAACCTTAAAATTCTAATAAAAAATAATTTTGATAGTTAAAATTTCAATTAAAAAAAATCATTTTCTTGAATTTTTTTTCCTGAAGGGGCCCAGGCCCTTTGAGCTCAAAAAACTCGCCTTTTTTCCTGAAGGGGCCCGGGACGTTTGAGCTCAAAAACTTGCCTTTTTCCTGAGGATGCCCTGGCTCTTTAAGCTCAAATCTCAAAATTTCAATAAAGAAAATCATTTTTTGCACATTTTTTCCTGTGGGGACCCGGGCACCGGGCCCTTTAAGCTCTAAGCAAGTAATATTTTTCACGTCTCAGGATAGCTAAAAACGGAGATTTCAGTGTCTAATTTTCAAAAAATTTTCCATACCCCACCCCGGAAGTTGTCTGTCCGGGTTTGGCCTCAATAAATTATGGTAACCCTCTGTTTAGGAAATTTTGAAAAATTTTTAAATAACTTTTTTATTTAAATAAATATTGTAAGCTAAGCTTATGTATAACTGTTTTAAAAATTGTGTAAAAAATTTTTGCCATGAAGGCCACAATAGCCTTTTACATACCTAAAAAATCTTAATGGGGGGCCCGTTTTATTAAGTAGCCCCGGGGCCCGTCAAGTCTGTCTGCGGCCCTGGCCATATTCATAATATTGCATATTGTATTTATCGTTTCAATACTTTGCATTATTTTGAAAATATTAATTCATCAAGATTAATAATTTGTTCATGAAAAAACATATAATACATTTGAATTTTTACTTACGTTTATTTTTATTAAAAGCCTATGATACTATAGGCTATTTCAAATGTCAAGTTGTTGTGATCGAAAATTTTGAGGTTACAAAATGTTTATTAGTGAGCTTAAACAAGGGGTCTCGCCTGTCTAGTTAAAATAGGAATTTAAACAAGTATTTAGGCCTAAAATATGTTTATGAATTAAGATTTTGCTAAAATGCTTTTCAAATTCTCTTTAAACGTTGTTTAAGGTTTTATGAATTAGGCGGTTGGGGTCCAGGCATTCTTATTTAAGGCCTTTGGTATCCAAATGGATTAAATAAAATCATCGGAATACCTGGGATTCGAACCCGCGTCTCTTGGTTTAATGTCTAATTTTCATTTATATTCCTCTTAAAAAAAAAAAAAAATCGTACGCAAAGAGTTCGGATTACCTGGAAGTTCGGATTAGCGAGGTTCGGATTACCGGGACTCTACTGTATTAACGATTTACAAAAATAAATACAATGATTACTTGCAATTTTACTTATTAATAAGTTAGTAATTATACACTACTAACTACACTAAGCCCGAAAGATGTTTATTTGGTGACTTGTTTTAATATATTTTAGAATTTTTAATTCTTTATCTCTATAGAAATTATCCGGTATAGCAGAAAATACATAATTATTTTCTCTTCTCTAAAGAATAATACTTACCCTTTTCGGCAACTTAGGCCATATGACTTTATACGATAACCGTTATTATGAAAAATATATATATATTGGGGTCCAGGAAATTATAAATTAATTAATCTTTTAAAACTTTAGATTTTGTTTAAACTCCCGCTTTGAAAATGTTGCATCTTTTTTTAAAATATAAACTTGTTCATATGCTATCATTTAACTTCTAAATATTAATTTCCAATTACAGGATTTCAATTTAAATTGAATCTATTATGTAAATGAAAGTACAATAGAATCTCACCTTTCCATTTACCCCCTTTGATAAATTTAGCAAATTCACGCTCTAAACATGAAAACTCACATTAAATTTAATTGTCTTTAAAAAAAAAGTGTTTGAATTAATATTGATTTGTGATTTTTGAGTGCGAATTGTAGGAATTGAGATTTCTCCCAAAAAAAAACAAAAAAAAACGGCAAACTGATGAGAAATCTTCTTATGGTAGTCTATAGTTATTTCCCCTACGCCTGACTATCAGCAGTTAGGCCGCCAGAAATGTCTCATAAATATAGGTCTATATAATATAAAGCTTTTATTTCCTTTCTTCCACCTTCTCATCAGTGGCGTCATTTCAACTTTTTCTTGGGCCAAAAGATATTTAATTTAATTAATTGTTTAATTTTGCTCGGTTGGCCTATATAATCTTGAGAGAGATTTTGAAATATTTTATTTAAGAATAATATAAAATTTTATAAAAATCAGAGCCCTTGGGGGGGGGGGGATAATAACATTTATAAAGTATTCATTGTTAAAAGATCAATGAAAATCAACCAAATGCAGCCAGCCTACGGGCTTGGTCTAGATGGTAGCCTGCCTACCTTCTATACCGACGCGACGCGGGTTCGGACCCCAGGCAGTCCGATGATTTTATTTAAGCCATTTGGATACCAAAATGTGTTGTGAGTGTGAGTGTGATTGGGAAAAAAGTGTGAGTGTTTAAAAAGAAACCAAATGCTCTAGATTATTAGCTACCATTCTTACATCTCTTGGCAAATTTTCGTACTTTTTAAGACACAATACGCAATCTTTTCGGCAAGAATATTCGTAACAGCTTCGCTCCTACTCCCCATTAAAACCAAAAATAAGATTTTCTTTTTCAATCAAATTTCATAGATGTCCATTCTAAATTTTAAAATGAACTTAGCCCATAAAAGAAAAAAAATATTTAGTAAAATAAAAGGTTAAAAAGTTTTTCCTGTACAATAGTGAAATAAAAATTGAATTTTTTCAATTTTTTTCTTATTCCGTTCTTTTTTTTTTTTTTTTTTTTGTTTAAACAATATATTCGTCCTCTTCTGATCTTGAAAAGGTATAGGGAGTTATTTAACTTTGTAAAAGCCAATTGTCGTTTGTATATAAGCAAAGTCCGAGTCTTAGTGTCAACAGAAAGACAAAGAGAGGACCTCGAAAAAGAGGTCCAGAGGTTTACTCTGGCAACCAAAAGCACTTTGTCACGAACAAACGCCCCGAGGGCTATTGCGCTGCTAAAATACGACCACGCTATATACACCTTCGATATATATTTATACACTATATATACGTTTATATTGGTACCCTGATACATGTAGCTAAACTTATCTTATCATTAACAAATCAGATCTAGAGGGGCCTTAGGGTAGGTAATAATAGAGAGGAATTCAAAAAAAAAAATGGCAATCTCGATAAGAGGAGAATTTATGTATCGTTTTGTTGCCAAAAATAGATTTGAGGATTTTTTTTTAATAAAAACTTTTTTTAGATAAAATAATTAATAAAAAAATAATTCTTAATTCAACCTATTTTTCATATAAAATATTGAAAATAATAATTTTTTTTCTTTCTAAGACAATATGGAGGAAGGCCGTAATACAGAGAGAAGATGAAATAAAATGAAAAAAAGTTTCGAGGGCTAAACGTCACCAATCTTCAGGACAAAGGTGTTGAAAAAATCTTAGAGTTAACTCTGATCTGATGGTGGCTAAGCATATCTACACGCTGACGAATTTGTATATTCCAAAATATTCTAACATTTTTACTTATCTAAAAACTGGAGGAGGCAGAGCTAAGAATTTTTTAACATCTTTGTACTGAAGATGGGTGACGTTTAGTTCCCAAAACGTCGACAAAGGATATTAAAATAATTCGGTTTTTCATTTTATTTCATCATTTTTACTTTCTCTTGAACTACTGATATATACTGTACAAAGTAAGTAATTACTTCCTCACATATCTAAGCCTTCGATTGCAGATGAGCAAAATTTTAATGTCATTAACAAGTCCGAAGCAACATATGATTAAATATATTTATATAAATTTACATATGACAACTCCTGATTGCCTGATGATGGTCAAATAAATTTGGACCGAAACGTCGCGAATATCTGGGAGTTTCATTGTTTTGGAGACACTCCTTCCTGGCTGCTACCTCCTTCCATTCTTTAAAGATATTAATCACAGCCACTTCCACACTCAACAAAATCAGAAAATATTCATTTTATTTATTTATCTTGTTAAATATAAATTATATACAAAAAAGTGTTATATAAAAGTTGTAGATCTATAAAAAATACACATAATAACATCTATCAGTTTTTTATGTACGGCTAACGGTTTCAGAGAAAACCGCGAAAATCAATTTTTACTTTCTCTTACCTATGCATGTAATATATATAGAGAGAGAAAATATTTGGTTTCATGTAATAAATTTGATGTCGAGATTTTGATGGATATACACGTTTTGAGATCCCCTGAGTCCAAAAAATGGTTTATGCAACATGGTCTGTCTCGGTGGGAGTGGGTTGGGAGTGGGGGTGGGGGTGTTTTGTGAACAAAATATCTCATGAACGAAAAGAGCTAGGAAGTTGAAATTTTATATTTAATTAAAGTACCCCCCTGGCACGTGACACGAAGCTTTAGAACAAAATCGGCCAAGAAGTACTAGTACTTTACTGATGTACTTTTTCAGTTTTTTTTATTTTCGATTTTCTCAAAATTCGTTCTAACGATTTTGATTAAAATTCATAAATCAATTATTTTTTAGATGATCTTTGAAATATATATTCTCATTTTGCCCTTGAAATATTTTGAAGCACACATTACTCTTGTACTTCATAGAAAGATAGGATCAATGGTTCTCATGATAAAAAAATATAAATATTTTTCTATATTTATAAATTTTACATTTTAAAATTCACATGTACCATACTTTTGGACACTAAATTTATGTTGACACGAAAAATCTGGTGTGATAAGCACAGAACACAACTTTCAAATAATTTTTACTTTCTCTTAGCCTATATATGAAATATATAGAGAGAGAAAGTATTGCGATCATGTCAAAAATTCGATGTCGAGATTTTGATGGATATACATGTTTTGAGGTCCCCTGAGTCCAAAAAAGTGGGTCCCGCAAATTGGTCTGTGTGTGTGTGTGTGTGTGTGTGTGTCTGTATGTGTGGAACCATTTTTTTAGCATGAAGGAATTGAGCTAGCGGATTGAAATTTTATATTTAACTTAGGTACCTTTGAAGAATCTCAAAATAAGCTTTTGAACAAAATCGGCCAAAAAGTACTAGTACTTTACTGATGTACTTTTTCAGTTTTTTTCGATTTTCTCAAAATTCCCTCCAAGGATTTTTTTTAAAATTCAAAAATCAATTATTTTTTAGATGCTCTTTAAAATGTATATTCTCATTTTGCCGTTGAAATCTTCTGAAGACCACTTTACTCTTGTTCTTCATAGGAAAGATAGAAATGGTTGCCATGGTAACGGAATTTAAATCTTTTTCTTTTTATTAGATTAAAAATAATTATTATTTAAATTCCCATTTATTTTTAATTTATTTGTGTCTTTAATTGTTTCAAAGAAAACATATATGTTCTCTCTCACTTGCAAACATTATCGTCTCTCTCTACTCTTTTTAAATTCCCTTTCCACCTCATCTTCGCATAGGAACAATGTTAATTTCCTATAGGGATTTGTATGTTAATTTCGATTCAAAAGGGGGTCCCCTTTAGAACTTTTTAGGCATTTAAAATTTTTTTCCAATTCTTATGAAATTTTGTATTTATTTACGATTCTATATTGTGTATAAAATGTCCAAATATGAGATTAAAATTTTGAAAAATAACCATAGTTTATTTGGAGCAGTCAACATTTAAAATGCAAGTTTGAAACTAAGGTGCTATCGGAAACTAAATATATCTGACAAAAAATCTGGTGTGACCAGACGTGCACAACTTTCTCTTACCGAAGGGTAAGAGAAAGTTGTGTGCTTCGCCAGTCACACCAGATTTTTTATCATGAGAACCATTGATCCTATCTTTCTATCAAGTACAAGAGTAATGTGTGCTTCAAAATATTTCAAGGGCAAAATGAGAATATATATTTCAAAGATCATCTAAAAAATAATTGATTTATGAATTTTAATCAAAATCGTTAGAACGAATTTTGAGAAAATGAAAATAAAAAAACTGAAAAAGTACATCAGTAAAGTACTAGTACTTCTTGGCCGATTTTGTTCTAAAGCTTCGTGTCACGTGCCAGGGGGGTACTTTAATTAAATATAAAATTTCAACTTCCTAGCTCTTTTCGTTCATGAGATATTTTGTTCACAAAACACCCCCACCCCCACTCCCACCCCACCCCCACCGAGACAGACCATGTTGCATAAACCATTTTTTGGACTCAGGGGATCTCAAAACTGTATATCCATCAAAATCTTGACATCAAATTTATTACATGAAACCAAATATTTTCTCTCTCTATATATATTACATGTATAGGTAAGAGAAAGTAAAAATGGATTTTCGCGGTTTTCTCTGAAACCGTTAGCCGTACATAAAAAACTGATAGATGTTATTATGTGTATTTTTTATAGATCTACAACTTTTATATAACACTTTTTTGTATATAATTTATATTTAACAAGATAAATAAATAAAATGAATATTTTCTGATTTTTTTTCGATTTTCTGGGCTCTTGGGGCACCCTTTCCCCTTATCCGATTGAGCTGAAATTTTACACAGGTTATTTTTTTTGGCAATGGCACCGAACTAGGGGGTAGCGCGAATAAATTTCCACCTTCGAAAAATAAGAGCCACCCTAATGTGATATATACATTTTATTGATAGAAAGTAGTGGTTTCATGCCAAAAATTCGATGTCGAGATCTTGATGGATATACACATTTTTGAGGTCCCCTGAATCCAAAAGAATGGATCCAGCTAAATGTTCTGTCTGTGAACAAAATTTCTCAAGAAGAAAAGAATTAGGAGGAAATTTTATATTTAAGTTAGATACGCCCCTGGTGTGGCGTAGTAGGTAGGTGCCTACCTCCTATACCAACGTCGCGGGTTCGGACCCAGGCAGTCCGATGATTTTATTTAAACCATTTGGATACCAGATGGCTTAAATAGAAATGCCTGAACCCACAATAGATAATATATATTACAACGGTTATCGTCAAAGTCTTAAATGGCCTAAGTTGCCGAAAAGACTGTGTGAATGTGTGTGAGTGTGAGTGTAAAATGAGAAAAAAGTGTGAATGTTAAAAAAAAAAAAAAAAAATAAGTTAGATACGTAATACGAAGCTTTTGAACTAAATCGGCTAAAGAGTACTAGTACTTTACTTATGTTCTTTTTCACTTTTTCTTCAAAATTTTTTTTAGCAATTTTTGATTAAAATTCATAATCAATTATTTTTTAGATGCTCTTTAAAATTTATATTTTCATTTTTTTCTCAAAATTGTTTGTAGAACCTCGCATTCGCATATTGTATTTTCGTTTATAGAATTTTAATATATCGGCGGAAACCAAATAGATTTATATGTCGACACAAAAAAATCTGGTGTGACTAGCACACAATAGAACTTTCAATTACCGAAGTAAGGAAAGTTAGATTTTAGAATAGGTCAAAGAAAAATTCAATACAAATGTTGTTTAACATAGCATTGAAGCTAAAATTTAATTAACACTCCAAAGTAATAGGCCTAATTCTGTTTTTAATTCAAAACGTTTTCGCAATTAAATTTTGTTTTATAGGTGAATTTTAAATATTTGAAAAAATTCCTTAATATTTTTCTCGGCTTAGAAAATTTTATTTTTATAATAATATTTTATTTTGTAGGGGGAGGGGGAGGTTGCAATTTCCGGATGACAGAAACTTAGACACTCTCGTATAAGTGGCGTCATTTGGGGGGGGGGGGGGCCCCTTGTTACTGATCCCAGTTCGAATTATTATTTTCAAAAATGCTAATAAAATAGACGCTATCGTACTGTAATCGTGAGTAGGACCTATTGTGCTTGGACCTAGGTTATTTGGAATAAAATCATAAAATGGGGAGGGGGGGGACAGACAGACCCATACGCTTAATATCACACTCCCCAAAAATCTCCATGTCTTTAATTCCCGAACATAATAAATCTATATTCCTGTCTAAATTCATCCAAAATTAGAAAAACTAAAGATATTTTCTTATATTTTTTTCTTAATAAGTACCAGAAAAGATTGATGAAAAATATCAAGATCAAAAATAAAACAATAGACTTAAGACAAGTAATTAATCATCTTTTTTTTGTTTAAGGAAAAAATGACCATAGATTCTACTATCAAGGGATGAGGTTTTTTTTCAATGATAAAAAGTTATACTTTTATGAAAAAAGATTTGGAGGCCATTCTTTTTTAATTATCATAATTAATTCTTCTTTTAATTAGAATTATATTAATGTTTCTTAATTAAAAAGCAATTATTTCTGAATTTTATACACTCATAGATGGAAAAAAGTGACAAAAAGTATGCATTGAAATTAAATGTAACTGAATATGGTAATGAGCATTTAAATATCTGATTACAATGTTACTACAAATGTACCATGCAAATCAAGATCATGAACATTCATATGGAATGTGTAATTATATCTGATAACTAAATTCTATTTTTTTTTTAAATTGTTTTACTAGAACACCCTAAGGGTTGAAATAGGTAAAGCTTCGAATGTGAAATTTCTCCCAACAACCACATCGATGTTGCGTATATGAATTTGATTTCAATCGATATATTAAAACAAAATTTAAAGGAGGTATATAGCTGAATGTTGATATTCAAATACTTGGGTAGGTAGAAAGAATGAACAAAGCATCTAGTTTATATTTCAATTTATTATCAAAACAGGATCGACGTTTCGGTCGCATATGAGACCATCTTCAGGGCTATGTTAATATTTGAAAATATATATCCTCGCCAAGTTATATGAGATGACCAAGTACATACAACAAATTTTATTTATCTATTATAATTTTTTACTCTTTTCGGCTTTATAATTTTGTTTTTGACTAGCTACGAACATCTCTCTTCGCTCGTCCTATGTACCTACATACTTATGTATTGTAGTAATGAAGGAAGATAATAGCAATTGGCGCTAGATTTATTAAGGCACTTCGCGCCGACGTTTCGGTCAGATATGTGACCATATTCAGGGTTGAAGTGTGTCAACAAAATTCCTGAAAAAGTTGAATGGAACACTTGTGTAAAAGTTTTCTTGCCAAGTTTACATCTAACCTCGACTCGCATAGCCTTTGGTCCTTAATTAATGACAAGAAAACCTTTACACATTTGGACCATTCAATATTTGAGGAGATTTGTTGGCCCACTTTATTTAGCCCTGAAGATGGTCGTATATCTGACCGAAACTTCTTGAAGTAAATAAATAATTGCTCTTATCTTCATTCCTTACTTCATCAATACATAAGTACGTATCTAAATAAGCCGAAGTTTCAAATTTCCCTCTCTGGCTTAAATTTTAAATTTCCCTCTCCTCTGTAACTCTAGCCAATCAACGCCCTGATAGGCACGTACATACAGGGACAGGAAGTCAGCCGCTAGCGCTTTTTATTATTTAAGATAAATAAAAAAATAAATCATTTTTATTTTTGGAGGCAGGCCAGTGGGTTTTTGGGTTTTGCGCCTTGGTTTAAAAAAAAAATTTTGTTTCTAATATTGAGATTTGTACCTCAATTCTTAATTTATATAACCTTCTTTAGTAATATACTGTATTTATTTTAATTTTAATTTAATAATTCACGTATTTGTAAAAGTAAATATATAATTCAAACTGTCATATTTGAACTTGAACAAATATTTAAATAAGCGGAGAATTCAAAAAAAAAAAGTTAGCAAAATTTACACGCAGTTAAAAAAAAAGAAATAGTAAAAAATAAACTTTAAAGAAAAAATGTTCTTTATGACATAATTAAGTGTCACGGATTAAACATGAAATATGAGCTGAACGTAAAAAAAATGTCAACGTTGATTAAATATTTATTGGTGCTTTACTATAAATATTTGATATTAATTATTCATATTTTAATTAACTTAAAAAAAAAAAAAAAAAAAATATTAAAACCGTTTACATATTGAAGAATCTATTTCACGTTCATTTTCATATTATATTTTACAAATTTTTTTTTTAATAAAAGATTAAATCAATATTTTATATTAAATACGATTGAACGTTATAAATTATAAAATGAATACAAATTAATAGGTAAATAATTTTTTGATATTTAATATTGCTTAGTGAACATTATTTTTCAATCAAATATATTCCATTAGAATTAATGACATGGTGCCGGAATTAATTTATCTCAAACTTGAAATTTATAATACAATACAAACATTTGTCTCTATAACTAAAATAATAATTATACGATTTTATCATGCTGTTTAATAAATAACATTTCGAAATTATTATAGAGTTCAACTTTGATAAATGGAATCACTAAAAGAAATCAGAAAGTACATAGTCATTCGTCTAATTAACTAAACTTCGACTTTTTAGCCTTTCTCGGTCATACAGTATATTATTTATTACGAAAAAATTTGCTAAGTAATAGCTCCATTAAAATACATTGTTTAAATAATTACAATTAGCTATCAGCTTTTCGGAGGAGAAGGGATCTGATTAATTAGGCTAATTTATCAAAGAAAATATTTTTTGAGTCATTTTTGACTTCCTTACCTCTGGCTTTGTTAATAAAAATCTAGCGGTACACTTCATCATATTACTTATTAAATATATTATCATTAATATGAAAGTGATATATAATCTTCTTCACACCAGATCCGATTAAAAATATAGTTCATATTGTTTCTGTAATATGTGGAGATAATTCAGGAGGCGATTATTTGGTCAAAGTAAGGAAATATTTTCTATAAAATTTCAACGCTTTTCCACCGCCATTTTTTTCACTAAATATAATCCTTGGAATAATTTGACCGAGTGAGATGATTTTTTTTTTCTTTACTTGAACTTTACATTATTGAGTTTCGTGCAAAAATTTATCTTAATCGGTCAAACTATTTCAGAATTACAGTAGACTATATATTATTTAGTAAAAAAAATTGGTGGATATCTAGTAAAAGAAGCGTTTCTGTGAATGCTTATAGAAACCTTTTTCTTTATTTTGACCAATATCCACCCCCTGCATTTTTTACCCTGATTATAGAAACACCCTCTAAACTCGGTGGTTAGCTCCGAAAAACTCCGGGAGTACTATCGTAAATTTAATAAATATATACAACAGTCGCAAACCGCCTTCGCGGGTTCCGCCTAGCCAGGGGGCTGCGCCCCTGGACCCCTGCTCGCCTTCGGCGAGCAAGTTTATTCCCAATTTGGGATATTTCTTGTTGCAATGCAAGTGTTAAGATGTTAAGGAAGGATCTTACATTCAAGCGAAGGGAGGGTACCGATTGGGAACAGCACAAAAGGGTCTGTTTATGACTGTTTAAAGGGTCAGTCACCTCTCTTCGTTTTTCAACTGCTGCTAGCCCCCACCCCCAGCCCATAGTCAGGTAGGAAGCTGGTTCACACAGCATAAAGGACGCTCTCTAATTTCTAGCCAATTTGTTGATTTTGTGTTCCCATATTGAAGAAATTTGATTATAATTAATTTTCCAAAACATTTAAGAGATTCAAATTATTACTACGTTACTCCCAGAGCCATATACTATATGTATACTTAATTTCAAATGGATTCATTGGAAATTGTGGATTTCTATAGAACATATACATACATATTTACATACATACATACATTTTTCCCATTTCATTTTTATATATATAGATTAACCCCTAAATGGCCTCAGCAGTCGAGAGGGTAAATATAAAAAAAAGAAACAGTCTCTGTAAAAAATAAATTGAATATTTATAATAATGGACCTAATAATAAACAATTAGGCCTATATGTTAATTATTTTTTTAATTATATTAGCGCTTCAATCAAGTCTAGTTAGTGCATCTGCTGTTGAAAAACTTATTTAAACAATTTTTAAATATTAATAAGAAGGCAGAAATGAGAAATGCAGCTAAGGTTATTTCTTTATTCATTTAGTTCACAGAGCTGATGTTTCGGTTCCGTGTTTGAACCATCCTCAGAGATGGCGAAAAGTCATTATGAAAGTGTCATAGTGGACCAGGTACATAATGTATTGCATTATGTACCTGATCATCTCATACTGTGTATATATTTATTATAAAAGAGTGGTTCAATAATGTATAAAATCCACTATGACACTTTCATAATGCTTTTCGCCAGCTCTGAGGATGGTTCAAACACCGAACCGAAACATCAGATGTGTGAATTAAATGAATAAAGAAATAACCTTAGCTGCATCTCTCATTTCTGCCTTTTTATTAATATAACATCTCAGCTATAGATTGGTTTTGTAATTTTTAAATATTTTTTTTTTTCATGATGCAGCTTGAGTTGAAGTGAAGCCTAAAAAGGCCGGACTCTCTCAGAGAATAACAATTTACGGGAATATTAAAAAAAAAAATTCCTGTGACATTTAAAATTGGTGTCCGGGACCCCAAATTTATTGCAAATATTTTTTTTTTTTTTTTCATTATATCAATAAATTTAAAATTGAAACATCCCGGTGCCACTCAGAGGTTGCTGGTCCCCCTATTCCGCCCGGCGGCCCTGGTTGTCACTATTCTAACGTAAGAGGGCAAATCCAAATTTATTTTATTTATTTTTAGTTATGAAATATTTTGGAAAAAAATACAAATAAAAGCGATATACACCTATGAATAAAACCAATACTACATGGTATTTTTTCGATTAGATCTAACCCCAAGAAATATATATTTTAATCTATATAAAATATATTGGCAATAAATCTTATTTCGTTCATTTCTTTCAGTGAACCGTAAAGTATGGCCTTTTCTTGCTCGAAAATTCACCTCTATCTTCCTTAGCGGGTCTTTTTTCTTTAATGAAATTTTTTTAATCTTAATTCTTTTTTATCATGATTCCCAGTGGCTATTAGAAATATAATATATATAATTAATTTTCTAATTATAAAAAATATTACTAATATATATATATATATATATATATTAGTTATTAATATTATTTTTGTTTTTTGTTAATTATGCATTTTTTTTTTACTTTGAACCTTGTCATCCTGATTAGGCCATTTACTATAAAGATGAATGATTTTTGTTTTATATTGAAATTTTTTCTAGATCACCATCACACGACCACAGTTCTTCATCTTTTGTTGGATACGATACTTGTGCCATCGTCGATCATCATTTAATGCAATACTGGGAACTTCGAGATACCATAACGAATTCCATCTTGTCATCTAGCCGATCAACTAGTGACTTCAATTATTCTCTTGATGAAATAAAAAAAGTAAGGCCAGCGATTATTTTAAAGGAGACCCAGATTCTCTACTCTTTATTTAGTTTTACATCAATTTGGAAATTTGACAAATTTTTCTCTAGGAAAAAAAAAAAATTATTTGGATAAATGATAGCTAGAAGTATTTGTGATGTGATATTTTCTCATTCTATAATATTGGAACATGGAGCAAGACGGGGTAGCGAGGTAAGATGGGGTACCATAGCTACTGGCTCTATTGTTGCTGCGACCAAGCGGCAAACGGTGGAATTAGTTCTAGTAAATAAGAAGCTGCTATGAAATTGTCACCCATTTTGAGTGAATAGTTTGTCTTGCAAGGAATTTTTTCGTGAAAGTGCTCTTATTTTTGTCTGATAGTTTATTTGCATCGTTCCAGGTTGATGCTCAAATATGTTATACGTTTATATGACTACATTTATTAAATCTTTTTATTTAAATTTTATTGCATTTATGCGAAGAATAATAGTGCATGAAACATATTATTTTGCTTCAAACGAAGAAGACTAAGAAGATTCTCAATCAAGATCTGAAGGTGTTCTCAAAACTAGCGTGTGATTTAATGCGAGGAAGAATTGGGCGAAAAGCAAACACTTCTTTTTATTTCAATTGAAGACAAATTCTGTTAAAGCGAGAGAATGTCCTCTTGGAAGAAGATGAAGATACGTCACTTCATAAAAAGATATTTTCACGAAATATACATCATTTTATCTTTTCTTAGACTCCGCGGCCCAGTTCCAATCAGCCCGCGGCCCACTGGTTGGGAACCGCTGAATTAGACAAATATGCATGAATATGGACAAATTACCGTTTTCCTAATCTTACCTCACCTATATTCATAGGCGTAGTCATACATTTTTGATGGGGAGGGGAGGGTTCAAGAAAATTTTTTCAAACATGTGAAAAATTTAAGATTATTTTAGGATTTTTTTTTAGCTAAAGTTAAATTATTATATTTAATTCTCTCTTACCCTATATGAAATATAATTTGTATTGTATAGCTTAAATATCTAGTCATGGCTTGGGTCCCATGGGAGGGTTTGAACCCCAAACCCCCCCCCCCCCCCCGTGTCTACGCCTATGCCTATATTAATAAAATCGTTGGCATCAGCCAGCCAAAAAAGTCAATAAGCTAACTCACATCAAATTGTAATTCAAACAAGCCTTGAAAAATTAATCAGGGGCCAAAATGTTATTTACAATGAAAAAAGCCATTGATAAAATCAAAGATTTGATTAACAAGATTTATTTAGAAATGTCAGTTTACAGATTTGAGTTGTATTTAAATTATTCATTTGCCTGGTTTGGTTAAGGAAGGAAACAAGTTTTTTTTTTTTCAATTGAAACATCGTCCTCTACTCAAACTCGTTAAAAAGAAATTTTTTATTTGATTTATAATCATATATTTTGGACGAGGAAGTGAGTTTTGGTTAGAAGAGAACGCATAAATATTTGGAGAAAGAATTGAAATCAATCATTCAATCAATCTATCAATCAAACATCAATAAAGAAGTGACAATTCTAAACTTGGATTTTTTAAAATTGGCATGTTATGATATAATATATGCTGAATCAATGATGTGGTTAGGTGGAACACAAAACAAAACAAAATTTCCAAAAATATGACTAAATTTTCTTAATTGAAACCATGGAAAAAATTGTGTCTTCAAACTCAACACAACATAGTAGCCTATTATTGTTTCAATAGTAATTCAGCATTTTGCTTATACCTATTAAGTTCCATAAAAATTCCCATGGTGTCACGACATATTTGGTATTCTTTAAAAAAAAACAACCCTTCTCTCTTCGTCAGGAAGTCTTATTTCTGGTCTTTTATCTCAGTTGTTTTTCCTAAAAAAAAAAAAAAATGAATAAATAAAATCCGGAGATGATATTCAGGTCAATTTATTTGGATTAACTCCTTCCGCTATGGGTCAACGTTTCGGAGCCAAAACGACTCCTTCTTCACGACCTTTGTTATGTTTCAAGATGGTAAATGTAGCGACTCTCCTTTGGTTTACCATCTCCTACATTTACCATCTTGAAACACAACAAAAAGGAGTTAATCCAAATAAATTGGCTTGAAAATTATCTCCGAATCCATTCTTTCTATATAAAAATCGACTTATTCCGTTACTCAAGCCATATCCCAGCATATCAAAATAATTTTTTTTTTTTATTTAGGCAATAGTCTATCGAGTTCTGTATCCCATTAGACTTTACAAATTTATTTGTAAAAAAATTCACATTCCGACGATCGTTCAACAGATTTCTTCTTCTAGGTCATCCATCCAAAGGTTTAGCGCTACTTGGCATTGGTTGTTCTTTCTTCTTGTCAGGTTCTTTCTTCTTACTAACAAAATAATTAAGTTAAAATTTCATTATTTATAATTTTATTCTATCAATATATTCATTGAATAACAAATATATTAACCTATAAAAATGATGAAATCATTTGAATCCTATATTATTATACAATTTATACATTGTTTAAATGTCTTTAACAGTAAATTATAACACCGTATATATACTACAGACAATTACATTTACATAAATTTTACATATTTTATGATTAGCTATTAAAAAATAAAATGAATGCATGAAAATATGACATAAAACCTTTCAGCATACAATTAACAAAATTGCTTCGATATTATAATCGCGAGATAAATGATTACAACAAACAGATTGAACATTATTATAGTAAATTTAGGCATGTTTTTTAATGAATTAATTTCACATTCCGGTTATATGATAGACTTTCTTTACGTTATTTGTTATTTTTATTTTTCCGTCCAGTCCCATCTGCATGTTGTCTGTTTTTATACCATCACAGAAAAGCAATTTTCAAAAAATTCTCGATAAGCCTTTCAATATGGCGGCTCCAAGAAAATTTGCATATTTCCACAATAAACAAACGAGATGATTGGTTGAGTTTCAGATATTTTCGTTAGAGAATATTTTAAATATACTACATTTTTATATACAACAAGAATAACAACAAATAAACGATAAAGGCAAATAATTCGGTTTGGCAAAAAAAAAAAAAGTAAAATATCCTTCAATATTTAAATGTGTATATTTAAAATTGTCAATAAGAAAATGTGAAAAATATTTTTATTTTCCAGGCTAGTTAAAAAATATTTCTATCATCATAATAAGGCTCAGTGGCGTAACATACACCCCCCGTAAACCCCGGACCTTGTGGGGAGTCCGCGGGCCGGGCCAAAAATTTCGATTCCCTAAAAAAAAGGGTAAAATGTTTTTTCACCTGAAGGGAAAAAAAATTTTTTTTCGCAGGTCGGCAAAAATTTCGTTTTCGGCCCTGAATGGGGCCTGAAAAAAATGTTGCCGCTGGCGCTAAAATACTTTACGCCACTGATAAGGCTAAAAATAAATATGAATTTAGAATAAGGTATTAACCTTTGAATAATTAATATGATTGTTTAATAGTTGGACCCTCCCCTTCAAGGGCAGTAAATAATAATAAAATTTACTCTCTAAAACATAGATATTATATTTTGTGTTTTTTTCCAAAATATAATAGGGTAGAGAAAGTAAAAATAAAAATCGACTCATTTTTTTTATTTATTTATTTTTTAAAATATCTTTTCGGCATCTTAGGCCATATAGACAAAGGGTGATCAAATATTTATATTACTATATAATTTATCCAGACACATTTATTTACACCATTTGGTATCCAACTGTTTTAAATTTTAATAAATTCATAATTGTCATTGACTTGTCAGAGGTAGAGCATTAGCTTCTGGTGCCAAAAGTCAAGGGATTGCAAGAAAAAAAGGGAGGATCAGATGCCAAAAAATACCTTAAATTTAAAAAAAAAAAAAAAAAATAGTTCATGATTTGGGTTAATTTCAATTAATTTTAAAAATTATTTGTCAATTTTTTTTATAAACATTTGATAAGCCTTTTATATTTATTCTTTCTCATTTGTTTTTACGTGATGTTAAATAATTTAGGCAACTTTTAAAAAATTTGTACATATATAGGGAAAAAATAATTTCTCTGTTTAAACTTTCCATTCGAACAAGATTTTTCCCTGTATATCTTTTCTCGATTTGCAGGCCACTCCTCACTACCTCTATTTCCTCTTCCCTATTCACTGCAGAGTAATTATTTATTTGATTAATCGATTTCCTGATTAATCACTACCTACCGATTACTGAAAATAGGTACATCATTAAATTTAATATTTCTCTTTAAACTTAACTAACTTTATTGCTTTCCCATTCGATATATAACGAACTATACACTTATGAATGGATCATATTGGTAACTCATTAAATTAAAAATAAATTCAAGATAATTAGAAAAAATTGAGAATAAATCAGATTGGAGTGTAAAATCCATCCATTTCTGATGGGTATTATAATTATAATGGACCGCTTTATTATTATTATAATCCATAAGAATAGGCTGGCCTTTGGCCTATGGCTGAGAGCATTAGACCAGGCATTTCTATTTAAGCCATTTGGTATCCCCAATGCCTTAAATAAAATCATCGGACTGCGTGGGGTCCGAACCTTCAACTTTTGGTATACGAGGTTAACCACGCTAACCCCTACACCAAGCCCCGAGGGCTAATTCATTTTTAAATTTTAATCAAAAGAGCATTTTGAGAAATTCGAAAAAAAAACTGAAAAAGTTCACTTCTCAGGCGGGTGCCTAAAATTTCAACCTCGTAGCTCAATTTCTTCATGCTTTAAATTGAACACAGACAGACCATGTTGCGAAAACCAGTCCTTCGGACTCAGGGTGTCTCAAAACGTAAACGTGTATATCCATCAAAATCTTGGCATTAAATTTTTGACATGAATCCAATATATATGTATCCATATATATGGACCCTGTTATGCAATGGTGTGTCAAAGACCAAAAAATTCAAAATTGAGTTAAGCACGGAATATTGTTTCAAATGCTTTAATTAATAGTATTTTTTATGAAATATGTCCTAAAAAAATTTATATTTAATGATTTTGCAATACTTGCACAATTGACAAGAAAAATTATATAGAATCCAATGTAAACAAAAAACTTTATTGTTGATTTTCTCAAAACTCGATGTTTGGTCTTTGACACACCATTGCATAACAGGGTCCATATATGCTCTATATATTAACATATATATGTAAGAGAAAGTAAAAATTATTATTTTTCCATGTTCTCCCAGGATGTTCAAATCTACCAGGTTCACAGATAAATAAAATTATTACCTCTATTAAATAGCTTAATCAATTTTAATACATTTCTTGAATTTCGAATGCCTACAGCAATCAGGTTAGAAAAAGAGAGTTCCCGACCCTTGTTGGGCTCAAATCTAATCCTCTCTGACGATTCGACATCCTTTTTAGAAAATTAATTAAACTTTTTGTTAGGTGATTTAATTAATTACAAATGAATAAATTTAATTTAATATTATTATCGAAATTGTCAGTTGTCAATCTCTGTCTCTCAGCTTCTTCTATGAATAAATGAATCGATTTTAATCAAGGTTTATATAATTGAAGACCAAACATGACAAAGACGAGAGATATGATGACTGTCTGTTTGTTTATTAGCTAAGTGAATTAATGCAGATGACATGTAATCTTGTCAGACGATTAAACCCCTTGGAAAAAAAAAAAAACTTTTTCCTTGGCTTTCTTTTTTTTTTCCTTCTTATTTTCTTTTTAGATAAAGAAAGACGACTTTGCTGACAGCACTGAACCATTTTATATCCGCTTTAATCTTAACAATATAGACAAACTTTGACTTGAACTAATTAGGCATATATAATAATTTCACCATTTGCTTAGCTTAACTCGTTAAATAAAAAAAATTTGATTATCTTAGTTAGCCTAAAATTCTCAACCTCGCAAAAAATAATGCTTATAAATGGGTTTATATTTACCATAATTTTGAATTAAGTTCTCTCATTTTTTTTTTAGAAAAACTAAATGTGATGTCGCTATGGTATGAATTTATATCGTGTGATCGTTTATTTAGATAAACATAGCATTTTTCTTATTGTCTGATCTTGTAATATCCAAGTATATGTTTGCTTAATTAAACTTCATTTGACAATACGTTTAATTAAACTATTACAATAGGGAAAAAAATTATATCGGAAGATTTTGTGAAATTCCCGACAAAGAAATTGTATTTTCTTACCTAATATCTCTTTCTTCTGCTTTTTATTATCTACTAGCTCCGTTGTCCATTTTCGGTGAGCTCGGTTAATTATAAAATAATAATTGTAAAATTTAATTTCAATATTTGTTTATTATGCATGAGCTCTGAAACTACTTGATGTTTTTTTATTTTTTAATATAGAGAATTTTACAAGGATGATTTTAGGTGAAACACTCATTTAGGGCAGAGTGCTTCGGTTAAAACCAGGGTGGTTAAAACAGGTTTTAACTATCCTGGTTTTATTCCAATTTCGGCCAGTGGTTTTTATTGAAATAAACAAATAAATTTTATATGTTTTTTTTAACTACCCTGATTTAGGGTGTCTGCAAATGGAAAATTCTAAAAATTTTGTTATTCTACTGTACAGTTAACTGGCCTGAAGGTGTGTGGACTACTTCAGTTTTCCTCTCAGCTTTCTCAGTTTTTTCGAACAGTATCAAAGTATTTCAGATAATTTTCTTTACCTTAACCTTTACCTTCTTTTCTTTAATTATTTTCTAAAGATGGTTTGAATGTTGTTAATTTTTTTTTACTACACTGTCTCGAGTCGCGTCAGGTTCTAACAGTTTCAATTTTTGAATAAAAACTTCTTATTCATTATTGTGTAACAGGCCTGCACAAAAACCTGCGTGAACTGTACAGTTTCTTCAATTGCCCAAGAAAGAAAGAACTCTGAAAAAATTCTTCAAAAACTTGAACGAAGCCTCCCTCCCTATCTAGCTTCGCAGTCCGCCAAAGATAATAAATGACAAAATAGCCAAAAAGTGAATTTTTTATGAACTGCAGAATTCAATCAATCCAATTCTCAATTTGTTTCTATATTTTTGGCCGATATCTTTAAAGGTTATTTGAATCAAGTTAAAGAAAAGGGGTTGAGTTAATATAGGTCATATCATATTGCAGCTCTATAGTTTAGCTCCTTTCTGATCTCTCACTGATTCAATTAAATCATAAGACGATGGTCAACCTCTGAGGTGTTGCTTAGCCTTTATTCCTAGATTAATGTAAATTGTTATTAATATGAACCTGATCTGTCTAATCACTCTCAAATTAATCATTATTCAATTAAATCTTCATTTAAGGTTGTTCGGACATTAAAGCACTTTAACTGATTAAAAGCTAATTTTTTAATATGTTATTAATCACTATCAAATACGTATAAAATAAAATTTTGAAGCAGATCTGACACAGGGTTATCGTGTAATTAATTTTTAAAAAATTGAAATTTAACATGTAGCCTATGGGGAATAACGACGAAACGCACACATATTGAATTAAATAGGCATCTGTGCATCTGATACAAAAACAAAAAAACTTACATTTTATTAATTCACTTCCTAGGAATATGTTAAAAATAAAATCAAAAGTTTCTGCCGACCGCTTTTAAAGATATTTTAACAAGAAAGTCAAAAAATTCTCCAAAATGACAGTCGCTAATATTTAAAAATAATGAATTCTCGAGAGTCAGGCAACGTCGCATAACATAAGTGTCTTATCTCTATGTCAGTTACATTTTTTTTTCAATTTTACAATATTTTTTCTCGCAAATCGTCCATTGTGTTTAAACTGATTTGCATTAAACATTGTAATATATTAAATAAAATTAATGTAATGTTGCCAGTTCTATATTACGTGAAAAACTGCTCAAATCGAGTCATTCATTTATTATTTTTGGTAATTAAATTATTAACTTAATCCAATTATAAACTATGATAGGTCACGACTAAATTATAATAAGGAATTTTGGCATTCAAATTTTTAATTTTATTTAAAAAAAAATTTAGATTCTATTATGACTTACGATGTACTATCCGAACAACCTTAATTAAAATCAAATAAAAAAAAAAAACTAAATTGGCCTTGTTTTATTAAAAAAATATTAAATTTCCCCAAAAATGAACACATAAAATTCCACTATTATAATCAATGGCGTCATTTCAACTTTTTCTTGGGTGGAGGGGAAATTTTTTTCTGGGGGGGGCTTTAATTTAAGAGATATTTAATTTAATTAATTGTTTAATTTTGTACAGTTTGTATACTCGTAGATATATTTTGAAATATTTTATTTAGAATAATATAAAATTTTATAAAAATCAGAGCCCTTGGGGGGGGGGCAAATTCCCCCCTGCTTCCTCCAAATGGCGCCACTGATTATAATGCTTCTTAAATCGTGTCATTAATTAATAACGCGGTGCCTTTGCTATTAATTTTTTTTTTTTTTTTAATAAAAGTTTATTATTATTTTATCAAAAAAAATTTGCACTTATTTTAATTAAAAAAGAAAAATTAAACCTAGTTAAAAAAAAAAATACCGTAAAAGGGTTATAAAAAAATATTTTGTCATGTTTTGTATTTTTTCACTTAAATGAGGATTAAAGGACTTTTTATAATTATAAACCTTCAAGTTAATTAGAAACGTATTAAAGTTTATATTCTCAGCCCCATTTTTTTTTTTTTGTATTGAATAAAGCAAGATATTCTTGAATGATAAAAACGAAAGGTAAAATTGTTTGTAGATGGCAGTAAGGATGATCAATTAAATTATAATGACCGTCGGTCAATAATAAATAAATACTTTTGCGTATTATCCGTTTATTTGTAAATATTTCGATCCCAGTGAGATGGAATCATCTTCAGTACAATCAACAGATGTTTTGCAAATGTGATAATACGCAAAAGTTTCGGTCGACTATGCGACCAACTTCAGGGCTAGGATTCTGTTGACTGACCGAAATTTTTTGGACAAACAATTTTTGACGAAATTGAAGTATGCTAATTTCATATTGTATGCACCCTACCTATCTAAATTCCCATAGGGGTGATTAAATGGTGTGTTATTATTGGGGATATATATTGGTAAAATAAACTTGTTTTTTATTCTTTTGGAAACCTGAAAAAATGGAGTCACATCCATATTGCTTATACAATGAGTTTTCTGGTGTAAATGAACCATTTATTTGCTTGCTTGATTTTTTTCTAACTACTACTCTATTCTGTTATACAAAAGAAAGTCATGGGATTTTTTCCATTTTTTTTAAATCATTTATAGCTAATTATTCGCATTGATTTAAAGAAAGGAGTTAGTGTGATTCTAACTAGAAAGTATCATCCATCATCAAATTTATTAATTTAATTTACACTTTTTTTTTTTTTAAATTAAATCTAAAACTTTTCTTTAAAGAATTGAAAAATATAAAAAGTTAAATAGGATCTCTTAAATTTAACTAGATTCAATACTCTTAAGTGAATGGAGTAGGAGAAAAGAAATTAAATTTACGGTCTGTTTTAGAGGACTAGATCAAAAAAAAATTCTTGTTCAAATTTATTACAGATTCGATTTTATACAATCATAAAAACAAAATTAAAATATCAATTAAATAAATGAAAAAATAGTGAAATTATTTTAAAAAAAAAAGTAATAATAGGACCTTATTTAATATCCTTTTCTCTTTAGAATAATTTTAATAAATATTCCCGGAATCCCTTAATAATATTACTCAAATTTAGAACTTTACTCTCTACTGTCTGTCCTCCTCTTTGCACTATCTTTGTAGAAACTGGCTTATGTCAGATTAAGCCATTATTGCCTGACTTGATTGAAACTGACTTAAACTCAGTATCGATTAAGGAAATATTTTGACGCGAATCCGATTTTAAAATTGAGATTGTCATATTAAAGATTGGTAACTGATTGTTGAAAGCCTTAAAAAGAAAAATGATTCAATCACCTTATTTGCTCAAAATTGACCTTCCAAATTTATTATTTTACCATTCGAATAATTAACAACTCCAGAACTAGACAAAATACCTAAACGAAGTGTGTAAATAATAATCGGACGATCTTTTAATTAATTTAAATAGTTAAGGACGGAACCTATTATCCGGAGAAAACTACATAAAAAATTTTTTTATTCAATATTAAAAATCAAGCACGAAAGTATTTGAAAAACGATTGAAAATTCTTATTTTTTTTTACAGTGTAGCGCGTTTTCTTTCTTTAAGTCTTTTCGGCATCCTAGGCCATATAGATTTAATACGATATTGTATATTTAAATATGATTTATTATGAAGACTAGGCATATTTATTTATATCATTTGGTCCCGAAATGACGCCTTTTTACTTTCTCTTATCTATATTTATATGTTAATATACATATATATATATATATATATATATATATATGTAGTGAGTGAGTTGTTGCTATGTATTATGTTTTGTTAAAAAAAAAAAATATGACATGTAATGTTGAGTTGATATAAATAAACAAGCTGTTATCCTGTTCCTTTACGAGCCTTCATTACATGGTGTCAGGTGTGGGGTTGAAATTAATTGTTTTATTTTATTAAACGCCCTCTCCTGGGAAACTGACCATATTCGAGGGGACTTCGTCTAACCCCGAGCTAGAATCGAGAATGGAGTTGGAGGGGACTTCGTCTAACCGAGAAGTGTATCAAGAGGAGCCGGGATGTTCACTGAACCATCAAGAGCCTCAGGGAAGTCAGTATGTGACAAGATATGGAAGAATAGTGAAGCCGAAGAAACATTTCGATAAGATCTAGAAGAACGAAGAGAAGAGAAGGGAGGGTGTAGTGAGTGAGTTGTTGCTATGTATTATGTTTTGTTATGACATGTAATGTTGAGTTGATATAAATAAACAAGCTGTTATCCTGTTCCTTTACGAGCCTTCATTACAATAACCAATGGTTAAAAAAACAGTTTGAAAAAAAAAAAAAAAAATTTTTTTTTTCTTTTTATTTTTTTTTTTCTTAAAAAAAAAATAAAATATTTTTTAAAAAAAAAAAAAAATAATAAATAAAAAAAAAATATATAGAAAGTATTGGATTCATGTCAAAAATTCGATGTCGAGATTTTGATGGATCTTCACGTTTTGAGGTCCCTCTGTCTGTCTGTATGTGTGTCTCTCTGTCTGTATGGGTTCAATTTTAAGCATGAAGGAATTGAGCTACGAGGTTGAAATTTTATATTTAAGTTAAACACCCCCGGAACCGGAAAAATAAGCTTTTAATCAAAATCGGCCAAAGAGTACTAGTACTTTACTGATGTACTTTTTCAGTTTTTTTCGATTTTCTCAAAATTTGCTCCAACGATTTTTTTTTTTTTATTCAAAAATCAATTATTTTTTAGATGCTCTTTAAAATGTATATTCTCATTTTGCCATTGAAATCTTCTGAAGACCACTTTCCTCTTGTATTTCATAGGAAAGATAGCAGAAATGATTGCCATGGTAACAAAATATAAATATTTTCCCATATTTCTGAATTCAAATGTTCCGTACTGTAGGGAACTAAATATATGTCGACACAAAAAATCTGGTGTGACAAGCACAGAACACAACTTTTGATTACCGAAGGTAAGAGAAAGTTGTGTACTGTGCGACAGTCACACCATATTTTTACTTTTTTAGCTCTTCTATTTGTTGATTAATAAAAAAAAATCTCGTTGATTTTTTATTCTGCAAAAATCGAAGTAATTTAAATTCATGAGTAACCATCCATCTCACCATATATATACACGGAGTAACCCAATATGTCACACAGCTCTATTGGAAACGTTATCCCTCTATGTACATATAACATTAAGGCATTTGATTAAGTATCCAGATTAAATATATCAGGTTGTTATTTTGTTTGTTAGTTCCTGTTGTCTGTCTTTTTGGATAGAAGTCGAACCACTCCCTTGCATCCCGAATTGAGCTCTCGATTTCGAAAGGCCGAAAGGGACTAGAAAGGAAGAGAGGGGTTTGGGATTTGGACCCTTTTGGCTTACAAAGGGTGCCCGTGAAGGGGTTTAAGGACATTGGTGTCCTTCGACGTAATTGAATTTACCTTCAGAGCCAGCTTTAAGGTATTGCAACCGAGACGACGATCTGGATGGATTTTGCCTTGACCCTCGTCCCATGGATTCTCTCCCTCTCGCATTCTCTCCTTGATATGTCAGTTAAATCTTACTCCTGTCCAGATCTATACAATTTAATCTATTCAAATATTAAATTATATCATCTTGACTTAGAGATATTAGCTGTGAATTGTATACATTTCTAACATTTTTTTTTACTAAATAAAATGGAAATAAAAAAATAAGAAATAGAGATTTTTAGAAGAGCGAGTGTTTGATAAGATTAGTATATATAATATCTTACCAACAAATTAAGAATCCTTTAAATATATTTTTTTTATGAATAGGTTTTTGTTAAAGATTTTGTGGTTTGTATTATTATTATGGGAGTTTTTTTTTTAATTATAGACCACAATATGTATTTATTAGTGTGAGGTGGACAGATGAGTAGATTTTGTAGTAAGGGATAAAAGAAAGAGCGAATGCAGAGGCAGCTATTTTTATTTCGTTTATTAGGCACTTCAAGCCGACGCTTCGGTCAGATTTGCGATCATCTTAAGGGCTGAAGTGTGTCAAAGAAACTCCTCAAAAAGTCGAATGGCGCCATTTGACTTATTGAGAGGTTTCATTGACACACTTCAGCTTTGAGGATGGTCGCAAATCTGACCGAAACGTCGGCTTGAAGTGCCTATTAAACGAAATAAAAATAGGAGCAATCGCTCTTTCTTTATTCCTTACTACAATTTGTATTTATTATTTATTAAAAATATAAATCCTGTACAACGTTTCGACTATTTATTCTGAATTCGTTTTCAAGTAAGGTGACAGCGACACTTACGTGAAGTTGTCAACTTCCCTTTGAGATTAGTTTGTTTGAGTCGGACGAAAACTTTTACTGTTTTTATATTTTTAATAAATAATTAATACAAAATGTGGTCTATAATAATAATAATAATAGGTTTTTTAATGACGAATTTGTCGTTTTGTATTCGTACAAAATAAAATTTTCGAAATAAATAAGAAAATTTGATTTTCGGTTTAACTCTGGGTTTATTTGTAAAAATTACAACGTTTCAACCAGTCATTCTGTGGCCAAAATGTAATAATTTTTACAAATAAACCATAGTTAAACAGGAAATCAAATTTTCTTTTAATAATGATAACAACTCTGAGCCTAAACTCCGAAATAAATAAGAATCTATCATCTATTTTTTTTTATTTAGAAAATAATTTATAAGGATATTAATCAAATTTTAATTTATTTATTAATTAAAAAAAGTAATGAAAAGAAAATACGAGAGCTGAAAAACCTCTGATGGCCTAAATAAATACGTTATCTTTATTATGGACCAAGATGTCTTATTTATTTTTAATTTTTATTTAAATGAATGAAAAGCACCAGCGCCAGAAAGTCTATTTATTAATTTCTTTTTAAATGCTATTTTAATTTTAAAATAAAATTGAGAGGGGGGGGGGAACATAAAAAGACTGAGAAAATTAAAAAAACTTAATAAAATGAAAAGAATAATAGAACAAAGATGAAGAATAATAATAATTCATATAAAGAATAGAAAGATGCGAAACAATTGAGAGAAAGAGAGAAAAAGGAAAATATTCTAATTAAAATTTGTTTTATGGGTTGAGTGGAAAAGCAATGAATGTAATTTATAGTTTTTCACTTATTATTCAATAGTTCCGGGTTGACCGAGCTGAAGCTCAGTCGTTTTACTTTCCAATTTTTTTTTTTTTTAAACACTCACACTTTTTTCCCATTCACATTCACACAGTCTTTTCGGCAACTTAGGCCATTTAAGACTTTTTTCGATACCCGTTATTTGTAAATATATCTATTAGGGGTCCAGGCATTCCTATTCAAGTCATTTGGTATCCAAATGGCTTAAATAAAATCATCGGACTGCCTGGGATCCAAACCCTCGACCATTGGTATACATGACAGGCGCGCTATCAACTACACCAAGCCCGAGGGCCTATCCAATTTTTATTCTCCATACAATTTTTTATAAACATAGCAATAATCATAAAAACATAATAGAAAATAATTAATTTTAAACATACTCTCTAATATTCATTTAAATTATTGTATACCAAACTTATAAATAATTAATAAGAAAATTTTAAAAAATGAAAATGATTATTTCAAAGGTATTCCACTTTTCAATTAATAACTGAGTTTTAATATCTGAATAAGATTTCAATATTCATAAAATTAGAGGTATATGGAACGCGATTCACTCCCAATCCATAAGTTATTGTTAATTTATTACTCCGATCGTTTATTCAAATAGAATTTATAGGGTCATTATTATTAAAATGTAAAGTATAATTTATCGAAATTATTTTTACGTTGTAAAGTAGAGAAGTAATCTGCATTTATTAAAACATGGTTTTTATTTACTTAAAACTTAGAAAAATTTTATATTGTCAAACTTATTGTTAATGAAGGTTGTCAACTTCATGTTCAATAAATTGAATGAAGGGCTAAGATTTTACTGGTTACCCCATGGGCGTATTCAGCTCAAAACGGAAGGGGAGGCAAGTTCTAATATCCATTTTATTATTATTATTTTTAAACACTAACACTTTTTTTCTCATGACTTTTACGATATCCGTTATTGATTAATATACATATTTGGAGTCCAGGCATTCTTATTTAAGCCATTTGGTAACCAAATGGCTTCAATAAAATCATCGAACTGCCTGGGATCCGAACCCGCGACTTGGTATACGAGGCAGCAGGAATCGATTTTTTTTTATATTTTTATAATATTTTTCATTCGAAAAAGATCTGTGGCTGTAGGCTTAATGATGATGGAGTCATGAAAAAAACAAGACGAATGCAGCCAAATATTCTTTTATTTTAAATCTCGCCCTCATGACTGGCGTTTCGGTCCGAGGTCTAGGCCATCTTAAGAGCCGGCTGACAATAAGCCGGATTATTAGCCCTCACGACTGACTAGCCGGATTATTGTCAGCCGGCTCTGAAGATGGCCTAGGCCTCGGGCCGAAACGTCAGTCGTGAGGGCGAGATTTAAAATAAAAAAATTGGCTGCATTCGTCTTGTTTTTTCATGACTCCATCGTCAATATTTTTTTATCTCACCTGTAATTATGCCAGCTGATAAAAGAAGGAACGTAAAGCCGAAAAAACATTTTATTTCATCCCTAGGCTGCCAGAATCTCAGCTACTCACTATTTATTCATTTATATCTGTCAGAGACTGACAAATTGTTGTTATTCGTCCGATTCTTGTGATTTTATCCACGTTGTTTTCTTCTATCTTTTAGAGAAAAAAAAAACTAAATTTATAGATTTGGGCCAGTCTCGGGAATAATGTCAATGTGCGAGAAAGATATTAAATAAAAACCTCAGATCAATTTATTAAATTCTTTCACACCGCTGTCAACATTTCAATGTTCAAACGTCCCCTTCTTCGGGACAATACGGCTTTATTTGGTCAATTTTTTTTTCTCATTTTTGTTATAATAAAAAAAAAGGTGATGGATTCACTTGAATGTTTATAAGTAATAGACAATATATTAGGATAAAATAATTAGACGATGTTATGCACGAATCAACCCCATTAATCTAAGATAGGGGGCATTTCATTTTCGCTCAGGGGCCCACATCTTGTGGGTACGTGGATGGCGACCACGAGCTGCCCGAGCTGGGACAAGCAGTCCTTCAGTTCCTTTGTATGTCTGTCCCTTCTTCTTTTCAACAGGCGTCAGACCGTGCGACGGGCCTATTTCTTCCGGTCGCAAAAACGCATGGTAGTGTTGGATCGAAAAGATTAATGTCCGCAGGCCCCACATCGCGGGAATGGGGCGAGGACAGAAGAAGAAGAAGGGGCATGAAGAGTAGAAAAATGGCTGTGGTGATGATTGAATAAAGGAACTCTATGATTAGGGCAGCCAGCAGAAATAAAAAAAACTTTTATATTATTTCGTCGACGTTTCGAGAACACATCGCTCCCATCTTCAGGACTAATTAATTGTTGAATGATAGATGAATATTTTTATATTGTACACACAATGAAAAAAATAACATTATTGTGATAGATAATATACAATTGTCTTATTTTTTATTGTGCATAGTGATTTAATATACAATTGTCTTATTTATTAAATCACTATGTACAATACATGCTATTTTTTTCATTGTGTGTACAATATAAAAATATTCATCTATCATTCAACAATTAATTAGTCCTGAAGATGGGGAAGCGATGCGTTATCGAAACGTCGACGAAATAATATAAAAGTTTTTTTATTTCCGCTGACTGCCCTACTCATAGAGTTCCTTTATTCGAAGAAGGGGCATTTCGTTTGCACAATTGTAAACAAAACCTATGGCAATGGCTTTTTTCTTGTTTTATACAAAAAAGTGCACAGAGTAATCAGCGGCGTAACTAGCCTTTGAGGGCGGAGGGGGCGAAGCTCAACTGGGGCGCCTTTTTTCGTTCGACCTTTTTTTTTTAGTATTCGAATCTCGTTCGATCTTTTTTTTGTAATTTTTCTCCGGATTTGTGATATAAAATGATTTTATTATGAAATTTCAAAAAAAATAGCCGGAGATTTTGGGAAAAAGCCGAAAATCCGGAGGCGCGAGGGGCGCCAAAAGCTTGATGCGCCTGGGGCGGGGGGGGGGGGCGAGCGCCCCCTTCGCCCCCACCTGGATACGCTAGAGTAAAATAAAGAGGTAGATCTTCTTTTTCCCTACAAAATGGCGGTGCTATCTCAATTCCGATCATAATGGCGCTTGTTTCCTTCATTCATAACATCGTCCAATTGATCTAAAGAAGAATTTATTTGAGCTTTAAAACGTTGAGAGATAAAAGTATTCAATAAAATAAAAGACCCTTACTTACCAGTTTTTAAATATTAAATTCGAAAAGTTACTAATCATCATTTTATTTTTATGATGAATTTACTAGATGGTTTTGTAAAAGGAAAGTTGACGATCTTATGTTTGAGATATTTCATTTAAAAAATGAATTATAAATTCATGACTCGACAAGGGATGTCGAACAAAAGGTCTGCTGGCCGTTAGTCCTAACAAACAGTAATTAGTTATCATACTCGCATCCTTCCTTTTTGTTAATTAAAATTTATTGGATTTGCATCTCAAATGGCTCCACTTGTACCCTTTTGTTATGCAATTGACATACTAATAGACATATGTGTATATATGTTATTTAATTTATTTATAAAAATAATCCATCATTTTTTTTTCTCAGACAGTTGTTTTTTAAACTCCAATTATCTATAAATGATCTTGTTATTCAAAATACCCAAAAATCAACTAGAACTTGCTCCCAAGGGATAACCCTTGGAGGATTCGTAAGTTGAATAACATGTTGCCCAACTTGTAGGCCTTAAATGCATCCATGCCCTTAGGGATGGTCCGGATGTGTGCTCTTTCCGCTCACCTCCACCCCCATATAAAATACATTCTATTTCCAACATCGAATCCACTCTCACACAACGCCATTATACTTTTCTTTATATATTCAACTATTTTATTATATATGTACTTTGGAAACGAATTTAAACTCGTTTTATTATAGGATTGTTTCTCATTAATTTTAGAAAATTCGAGAGGAGTTTTGTCATTTAATAAAATTAAATTACTCTAATAAATAAACTTTTGAAAAGTACTTACATTTAAAAAAATTACTTTTACAACCAGCTCATATTTGTTATTTTATTTTTTACGTGCTCTTATTATTCATTCATTGAAGAAACATATCTTAGAGCCGGTTGCTTCACATCTAGTCAACTAGCAAACTTATCCAACCGATAAATGATTTTTATTTGATCTCTGCATTTCTTCAAATTCAATTTAACAATTTTAAAATATTTCATTATACGTTTCATCAAAATTAGATTACACGTCTAATGAGTGAATAGGCAAATTTTTTTTTTTATTTATTGAAAATTAATCCCCTTGGGCTTATGCCTGCAAACACAATTTAATAATGTAGTAGATAGAATAAAAGACACAGCAGTTATATACTTTTTTTTTATCTTATTTTATTCAAACTCACAGCAATAAGGAATAACTCTTTTTGTACTTTTTTCATTTGCTGCAAAGTATTTCAATAAAGTAATTTCATCAAAACAAGCATTTTTGTTCCATTTATCCCCAATTCGTTTTCTGCAAAACTTACATGAAAGGAGTAGTATTTCATTGCATTGTGATTCTTTTCTTAAAAAGACCCATTCAAATAGCTTTAATTTAGATATTTTTTGTCCAATTTTGCAGGTAATTTACAATTTGTGAAGAATTTCCTTATAGTATTAAAATATTTCTGACGATAATTTACTTTATTGTCCAGGATTTCTATACAATCGATTTTGGTCGACGTGAAACATGCCTTTTTTTAAATTTGTTTAAGAAAATTAAAAAAAAAATTGTTTAGACTCTTTCTGCATTTGAGGCTTTATTGATTTTACAAAACATACCTATCTTAAGACATGACAACCATTTTCTCACTTAAAAAAAAAGACAATAGAATTCGAATACAAACGATTATTTCCTACAAATCATGTGTCTATATTTTAATTGTTTTTTGAAAATGATATCTTGAAGGGGGCCACCATTCTGCTCAAAACATTGGGAGAGTCGAAATCTGAAGTTTTGGACCAATTTTCCAACATTTCGGTTTCAGTCTTGTCTATGGCATCATGAATATCGTTCTTCAGCTTATCCAGAGTTTTTGGACGATTGATATACACCAATATGAGATATATACCCATAAAAAAAAATCACAAGATGATAAATCTGGTGACCGCGCCGGCCACTCTCAAAACTAAAGCGCTGACACATTTAGAGTGGCCAGCGCGCTCGCCAGATTTATCCTCCTGTGATTTTTTTATAGGTATATCTCAAATCCTTGATGTGTATCAATTGTCTAAATACCCGGATCAGCTGAAGAACAATATTCGTGATATTCTCGACAAGATCGACACGGAAATGCTTGCCAAAGTGTCCAAAACTTCAGATTCCAACTCTCCCAATGATTTGAGAGGAACGGTGACCCCCTTCAAGAATATCATTTTCAAATAGCAATCACAAAACTATCTTATATAACGTATCTACAATACTTTTTGTTTTATCATTGTTTAAAATAAAGAAGTTCCCGCGCCGCACTCTGTATCTACCATCTACCTTCTACCAGCTCGGAAACGTAATGTTTGCCTATTTACAAGGCGCTGTCTGTTGAATTAGGCTAATTCATTTTTGAAAATGACCGCTTTTGAATCTCGAGTATTGTATATCATACCGTTATATTTTGGAATTAATTTGTTGTGCTTTATTCAGTTCACAATTCCGTATTTTTTTGTGGTGCATATCGCAAAATCTCTTGAGGAAAAATTATTTTGCGCTTTTGTGGTCTTGACATTCCTGCCCTCTCAATTTGTTGTCCAGTCTCCCCTCTCCTATACTAACACGCCTCTGAATATAAGTAAAAAAAAGCAAAAAATCAATAATCTTTATTAGATATTTATAAGTTCACGTGAATTTTTACTTCACCTCTTATTTTATTATTATTTTTACTGCACAAGAAAATACTTAAATATCGTTTATGACGAAATGATCCATTTTTTTTAAATTTCAAAAAATAAAAATAAAAAAGTGCCTTACTAGTAAACAAGATATAAATAAAAATAAAATTCTGTATTATGCCTTTATTTCGTATTGGATAGAAAAAGAAAGAAAAGTAGCTCGCTCTCTTTCTCGCCATGTATTTAAGTGTGTTTTGTACGCCCGATGTCTATCGTCAACATATGACGACGTTCATGTGTCACGTCTCTTTAAAAACATAAAGGGAATAATAAAATGACGAAATAAAAAGAAGAAAAATAACATTTCTCATTTCGTTGGTTTTTTTTTTTTTTCTTTCAACGAACGAAACCATCCAGCCCTTTTTTTTTTATTTCCGTGTTTTTTTTTTTATAGGTGGTGGTAAAATTCAAATTTTTGTTATTTATAATTGTCTTGGCAAGTTATATAGATTGAATGCATTAATTAATAGCACCTTAACGTCATAAATAAAATATAGACCGAGTGTGATGTGACGTCATCTCTCAGAATGACCTTTAATATTTAATACAAATAGTCCATGTTTCCTGACGTCAATCTTCTCTCTCCCTCCCACTTTGTCTCTGTCCTGCCTCTACAACTTTATTACCCCGCACTATTCAATTATTTACATACTAAAGGAGAGTAAGATTTTTTCTTTTTTCTTCTATTAAGTGAATTATAGAAATATCAAAATAATTAAAGCTGGAATTCATTAAAAAAAAATTAACAAATTTGTATATTTATTAATTAGATGAAAGTTTTTTGGTTTAATTGAGTAGATATCTTCTTATAAATATCGTTTCGGGGTCGTCCACATATTATGTTACGTCTTTTTTGACGATATTCTAGTCTCCCCTCCCTGTTACAGTTAGTCACATACAAACCTCCCTACCAATATTATGCCACAACAGAACTACTCCCTCTCCCCCCGAAACCGAAACTTGTTTGAACTTTTCCTTAAAATTTCCTTTACAAAATTCCTATCATTTTACTTTTTTTTAGTAAATTTTCCCAAAATTCATATCATTTTACTTTTTTTTGAAAATCATTTGGCCTTTTATTTAGTATGCGAGTCTCATCCTATCTTTCCAAACTCAAAAAATTTTATAAATTGGTCAGACCTCTACTCCCCTTCCCCCGTTACGTAATATGTGGACGACCACTTAGTCCAATTTTTGAATTTTTTTATAATTGAATCGTTTATTTCAGAAACCACCCAAGTGCGCTTTTTTCAACTTTCGGAAAACTAAAGAAAACTGTTTTGCAGCTTAAGTATAGGTCTAGTCTCCTTCAAATATTTTTTTACCAAATCAAAAACATGCTATTGGGATAATCTAAAAGATGTATTTACCTTTAAATTGTACAGTAGCACCAAAAAACATGATTTGAAATTTTGTCGCTTAGGTGGTTTCTGAAATAAACGATTCAATTGAGCTCTTTGTAATTTTATGAGTATATAGGAAGGGGTTTACTCTGTTTTACGGTTGCAGGTTTTGTAGCAAGATGAAAAATAATTCATGAAAATTATTATCCGGAAACTTTATTAGTAGACGACTGATTGCAAAATTCAGATTAATAGCAGGGCAACAAATGAATAGGCCAGAATCAATAGCAAAGAATGGAAATATTTTTTCGCCACTGTGATTATCAGCAGGCAATATGTTTAAGGTGAGAACAATATTCAGTCTGATCCTAGACCGAAACTGAATTTTGCAAATAGTCTTTCGTCTACCAATAAAGTTTCCGGATAATAATTTTCATGAATGAATTTTTCACCTCGCTGCAACCGTAAAACAGAGTAAACCTTCCTATATACTCATAAAGTTATCAACTCTGGCTATTTCTACATTTATCTTTATAATTTGATGACTTTCTAAAAACCACTGGCTTTAAATATTTAAAGAGAACGAAAAAAATTTCTCCCACTGAGAAATAAATGTTCCGACTCCCATGTTTATGATTATTAATTAAAATAAAAATACTATACTTTCTTCAAAAATATTTATATAAATTTATAAAAATATTATTATGTTAAATTAATTAATTTCCTTTATGATTTTAATCCATTAAATAGCATTAAATCTAAATTACTGGTTAAAACATGGTAGCAGTATTATAATAGTTGTGTCCTGCATGAAATAGCAGGTGCTACTGGACTTGACTGGTTGAATGGCGCGATGGGAGGAAGAGGGGGGGGGGGTCAAGGTGCGAGAATGGGCCAGGGCAATGAAAATGGTTTTAACCCTTTGATGAGAAGGGGCAGGGTCATTTAATCTATTTGGAATGGAATGTCATTTGACCCTCTAATAGCCAAGATAGATAGATAGATAGAATTTGTATTCCAGATTGTTGGAGGTGTCTCTTGGGAAATAACAAGCAGCTCATATCTCATACTCATGCTTATCTTAACTTATATATAATTTAAAATTTTGCATATATTATTATTAATTAAGAAGTTTTCTAGATCTCTTCATTGAGTAAGATTCTTCTTCTTCTTCTTTCATTTAAATGGCCTCGGTATTTTAACCATTCGGCCAGCTCTTATTGAATTATCACTACTAAAATTATTTTATATTTCATTCATACATTTATTCTTAAATGTAGATATTAGATTTAATTAAACCATTGAGTAAGATATTGTTTTTACAAACATATAAATGATGATGTAAAGGATCTTTTAAAGCAAGTATAGATGAAGTTTCTGATTTCTCATTATTATCCAGGTTTTTCCATCATTTAACAACCCTCTCGCTCTCTCTTTTTCTGAATCTCAAAGTAACAGCTGATTGAATCGATATCAAATTTGAAATTGAAGTAATATGAGAGCATTGAATAACTTGTCCATTTTGGACAAAATCGATTATTGCCTCAAGGCAATCACTATATTCTGTATATAAGCTTATTCAGTTTTTCTCTTTATTACGAGAACAATTTTTTTTTTTTGAAAAAAAATGAACAAAGATACTCTCAATTCAATTTACAATAACTTTTGTAACAATTTATGAAAAGTTTCATTGAACAGAATATCTTTGAGGATTATTTTTTATAAAGGATTGATTTGATTAGCAATTATCAAAAATAATAAAATATTTCAGAATCCCTACTTATTCAGGGCTAATTTCTCATTGGCAATTTTAGGCCTATATTAAAACATTCATTATAATTTCTAAGAGCATTTAACTTTTAATACTTTCTCTTTTTTTGAGATTTTGGAGATAGAAATATATTTTCGCCACTTTGGCACTCAAAAGAGAAGACATTTTAACATCGTGTGGTAGGCTTAATTCAAAAATTGAATTTTCGGATTTTTGCCAATATGATTCTCAGCAGACGATCTGTCCATTTATACTAATTTTTTTTAGTATCATTATTTTTATTTCTTATCAATCACCTGACAATATTCTATTTTATTTAATTAAAAAATAAATCTAAATGGATTCTATGTTAAATCTAAAAAAGGTGGTACCTTGATGGTTTCCTTTCTATAGACTATATATAATTGCAGAGTATCCGTCCCTCTGTCACGCTATTTGACTGTACTGTCGGAAATTATAGAAGATGGTATGGAGAGTCCAGGAAAAATACACAGGTCTCAAATTCCCAAATGGGACGCTCAAAATTTTTCTTAAAATCCAGAATTTTCCCATTTTCTTTTTTTTTTAAATTTATTTTGGCTGTTGGTCAGAGATCATCCCGTCATAACCTTTTTATAAAATTTTCCCATTGGAAAGAATTGAGTGTTCCATCTCTTCTGATAAAAAATCAAAACCAATTCCCCCCTCGTGGCAGTTAAGGCTAGAGTTATTAACAAATATCAATAGCCACGGGATGAAATCCCAGGCAGTCTGGTGAATTTATTTAAATCATTTGGATACCAAATAGTATAAATAAATGTGCCTGGACCTCCTTAAAAATATCATATATAAAAATAATGTTTATCGTTAAAGTCTAAAGGGCGTAAGTTGCCCAAAAGACTAAAAAAAAAAATTATTTTCTTTGAAATACCAAGAGATATTTATAGTTGCCTGAAACGAGTTGACTGAAAAATTGCGGCATATGATTAAAAAAGGGGTCCAGGGAAGCGAAGCTATTATATTTATAAAAATTTGACATATCAACCCTTTTCTGATCTCTTGTTTTTATTGTCTTATTTCTTTTCTTGAACTTTGGCTCTCTCTCTCACTTAAAATACCTACTTTAGGATTTTTTAGCTGGTTGCTGGAATAGACAAATGTCCCCATAATTGAATATAAATCACCGTCCTTTGTTTGGATTTGTTTTTTTTCTTCTTTTTTCAAAGGTCAATGATGATGACTCGAGTCATCCATCATGGACAGACTTCGATCGTTGACCGCAAGACGTCAAACAGCCCATCAACTTCCTCTTTTCCCTTTTCCCTTTTGCAGACACTAATGACTCCTGTCGTCGTCAGCTTTCATCCTCTCCTGAAAAGCTGAAACCTCCTCTTCCCTTTCCGACTGGTCATCTATCTTTCTGTCTTTCAATCAACAACACTCCTTAACTTTTTATTTGCTTCTACAATGGTTACTCTATTTGAAATAATTACTACATATTATAGACCTCTTTATTAAGACTTCTTTAAAATCTGAAATTTCTAAATATTTAGAGGAATTTAGAGTCTAGATTACTGTATACAAGGGCTATTAAACTATTTGTCTTCTTCCCTTTGTTTCCTTATACATATAACCCAGCAATTATTCAAAGCTCTCTGCGTGCTTGCATACATACCAGAACCAACCTGAGGATAACCATCAACATAATTTCAGCTTATAAAATTAGACTATTCATCTCAAATATTATTTTCTCTTCAGTAAATAATAATTTGACATAATATCACCAATCTTCAAAAGATTTGAACTGGAAGGACCATTGCTCATTGGTTCGTGTTAAGCTTTTGCCACACAGAATCAAATTCATTCATTCAGATAAAATTTCATTTGAAGTGTCAGATAATACGAATTTTTGAAAATTATTTAATTAAATTTTAATATTCTTTCAAATTTCTATTACTTGTGTTAAGGTGTATTCATTCGACATTTCTGTTGTTAGTACATTAAAAGTATTTTTTTTAATAAAGATAAATCAGCTATAAATAAAGAAAGAGAATATTTTCAATAAATAAGATAAATGAGAAGACCAGTCAAGAGTAGATAATATTAAATAAAATTATAAAGCGAGATGAGATATATTTAATCTAGAAAAGAATTTCAAGGTTCGTTGAACAACACTTATTAAAGATGTATTTAAAGAATTATCGATTCGATAAATTAATTTAAGATTCACTTTTCAAAAAGCCAATATAGCTTTAAAAAATTCTTTATAAGGCTATAATTTACTAGATACGGAAACGCAAGACAAACAGTTTCTTTAGAGATTTATTAAAAAGAAAACACAAACACATAGATATAAAAGCATAAAGACAGAATTTAATCGAAAATTTATTGATTCTGCTCTTTTAGTTCTGTGTCTATACGGCAAGCGAATTTAAGCAGATAAACAACTAAATTATAATCAAAACCATTGTAGTTACCATAATGACAGAAAATGCATTGCTAGAGAGAAATTTTTTGACGGAAAGTTAAAAAAGCAACATTGAAACAAACATATAGGAATAAAAATGGAATTGTGTTCCAACAGGGCAATGCAAGACCACAAATTGCTTTGGACACTCGTCAAAAATTAAAAGAGGCGAAACATTTTGATGCATCTCCTTATTGTCAAACACCTTTGTATCAGCTTATTCTAAATTAAAGAGTTAGACTGTAACTGTGGCTGTAAGGCGATGTTTTGAAGCATCTACCTTATAGTCAATTCTCAAAGTCAAATTTTCGGAGTTTCAGTTTAAATTCACTTTAACCTAAAATTTGAAATTTTTTTTCCTGAGGGGCCCGGGCCCTTTAAGCTCAAATCTTAAAATTATAATTAAAAAAATCCCATTTTTCCTGTTTGATCAATAGAAAGGAATTATGTCAATTTATTTCCTAAAAGGTATAAAGAATAAAGTTCTTTTAAATAACCTTTTTTATAATAAAAAAAGCATTTAAAAAATTTATAGATGGGCGAGCTCTATTATTATGTAGCTTCTGCGGCCCTGCTTATAATACAATTATTCCGTAGTACTTGACTACCTGGTGAGAAGAATTCTTTTGGTTTCTTCCCTTGGCAAGCTATTGAGTTGATTTTCGCCCATTTTGTTTCTTAAATATTTTTCCTAACTCGCCTTTGTGTCCTAAAATAGCGCTCGTATTTTACTCATACGAGCGAGAGGATTATCCCTAATCATATCCCCCTTCCCGTTCCACCTGCTATGAAATAGGAGTGCCAAAAAAAAAAATTCCCCTTTTTTCCCCCCCCCCGGGGGGGGGGCATCTATTTACTTAAACAGATTCAAAACATTATGGACCTAACCTTTTTAAAAAAAAATTCTCACTAAAAACCAATAGAATAAAAAAAAAAATCCGAGTGATTTATATTCAATTTCGCTGACGTTTATCCATGAAGATAGAAAGTTCTAATTGGAAACAGTTAATATGAATGATCCATTTAAATACATTCATTGGGAATGAAGGCCTGTGAATCTCATTCATTTAAAGCTATACAAAGTTGGTTGCAGAAGGGAAGGAAAAAGGAAGTGATGGAAGTTTTGTCTTTTGTTATATTCCTCCTTTGAAGATTTAATAAAAATGATATCTCTTTTTAAATAAAGATATTACAATCTCTTTGATATAAGGAAAATAAATTGAGATTAATTTATTAAAAGGACATGTAACAATAATTAGTTAAAAATTTCACTATGAACCAATGACACTATAAGGTATTATATAGGGGTGGGAAAAATAAAAAAAGTATTTACTTGGTTTAAAGATATCTTGTTTTCTTTTTACTTTCTCTTGCCTATACAGGCCCTATATTAATATATATAGAAAATATTGGATTCATGTCAAAAACTCGTTGTTGAGATTTTACGGGATACCAACATAGTTTGTCTGTCTGTCTGTGCTCACTTTAGAGCATGAAGGAATTGAGCTATGAGGTTGAAATTTTATATTTAAGTTAGGCACTTCCCCCCCCCCCCATGAAGCGTGAAAAAAGCTTTTAATCAAAATCGGCCAAAAAGTACTAGTAGGGAGACCGGGGCAGGTTGGCCCACTAATTTTTATTTCTTTTATAAAATTTTTTATTTAATCATTTTCGTTTATGTTTTCATTTTAAAATGTTGGTGCAACCTTAAGCTACCAAATGGTCATCGTAAAAGTCTCCTAAATTGATGTTAAAATTAAAAAAAATAATTATTTCTAAAATATTTCGAGTGGGCCAACCTGCCCCGTGGTCGGGGGTTGGCCGGAGCAGGTTGGCCCGGAAGGCATTTGTTATTTTTATATGAATAAAAATGCAAGAAAATAATTTAAAACAACCTAATTTTAACACACAAAGTTTATTTTAAATTATAATTGGTTATTGCAACAGTTTCAGTAATAAGTGAGTACTAAATCAAAAAAAAGTATATCGTGACTTCAAGAACTTTTCCTTTTTCAGTTTTTCTTTTGTATTTACGAATCACTGTTATAACCGTGGTCCAGAGGTTGGAGATGAGAGTCAGAATGCTATGAAGAGCATTGCAGACACCTTACTTGGGCTTGGCAAGTTGGCAAAAAGAGTATCCCAACAAGGGTCCCAACTTTTCTCTCCCAACGCTCAATTTGTGCTCTTTTGAAAAATCTCTTAGCCCTCGGGGCTTCGTGTAGAGGTTATCGTGCTAACCTCGTATACCAAAAGTCGCGGGTTCGGGCTCCAGGCAGTCCGATGATTTTATTTAAGCCATTTGGATACCAAATGGCTTAAATAAGAATGCCTGGACCCCCAAAATATATAATTATTAATACAACGGTTATCGTAAAAGTCTTATATGGCCTGAGTTACCGAAAAGACTGTGTGAATGTGAGTGTGAATGGGAAAAAAGTGTGAATGTTTAAAAAAAAAAAAAAAGCGGAAACACTTCATATCTTCCCGAACCACAGATATTCAAAGAACTAGAACGTTTTAGAAAACAATAAGAACATATTCATATATCTGATATCAATTTCCCAAAAACAAACACACGTGCTCATTTATGATGCAAAATTTCCTCCAATAAACTCTCAATGACGGCCAGTATAACATCGATATTTATAATAATTTTTATTTTGTTACTTTTACATCATTCATTGCCACTAAAATTGAAAAGATAAAACAGGGTTTAACGATTTCATACATACAATGGCAAAAAATCGAGTGGGCCAACCTGCCCCGTCATTTTTGGGCCAACCTGCCCCATCGTCATATTTGAAACAATTTTTATCCCGCACAAATCCCGTTGATGTTTTTTAATTAATATGCCATGGAGAAATAATCCTTATACTCTAACCTTTAAACATAGTGCTCACTTTTTATCCTCGAAGTAACCAAAAAGTAGATAAAACAATTTTATTCAACTAATGAAAATTTACTCCAAGGTGCAAAAAACGAATAAATGATCCTAGCTCATGCGAATTTACTCCGATCGCTATAGTTGTTTTGGCGGAAGGTGTGTGGCAGTGCTATTAACCTTCATTCTGATCCGTATCACAATCGTCCAATTATTCTGCGAAATATCGCGACTGGGCCGACCTGCCCCGTGGGCCAACCTGCCCCGGTCTCCCCTACTAGTAATTTACTGATGCACTTTTTCAGTTTTTTTTCGATTTTCTCTAAATCCGCTCCAACGATTTTTTTTTTTAAATTCAAAAATCAATTATTTTTTAGATTCTCTAAATGTATATTCTCATTTTGTCATTGAAATCTTCTGAAGACTACTTTACTCTTGTACTCCATAGGAAAGATAGGAGAAATGGTTGCCATGGTATCAAAATATAAATATTTTCCACATTTATAAATTTTACATCTTGAAAATCGAATGTACCGTACTGTCAGAAACTAAATATATGACGACACAAAAAATCTGGTGTGACAAGCACAGTTCACAACTTTCGATTACCAAAGGTAAGAGAAAGCTGTGTGCTGTGCGCCAGTCACACCAGATTTTTTAAAATTATCTTGAGGTTATTTATGCCCAATTGCACCGCCCAATTTAAGTATGACTTAAAATTAAGTAGTGAGGGTATCCAGGCAGCCAGAAAAACAATAAAGAAAATTAAATTTGTCTTTATTTATTTCATATACTTTTGTCTACGTTTCGGCCGATATTCCGGCCTTCATCAGGACAAATGTTATTTGCCTCGAGCTTATACAGGCCCTTGGCAACTCCTGACAATGTGACTATTGAACCAGAAGTCATGCCATCCGACGAATGTTCACTCAAACACATTGTCAGGAGTTGCCAAGGGCCTGTATAAGCTCGAGGCAAATAACATTTGTCCTGATGAAGGCCGGAATATCGGCCGAAACGTAGACAAAAGTATATGAAATAAATAAAGACAAATTTAATTTTCTTTATTGTTTTTCTGGCTGCCTGGATACCCTCACTACTCAATATATATTCAGCCACTCCTCCTGGAATTAACCATTAAAATTAAGTATCAACAACCTGGCAACGTTGTAAATTTTAGTGATATTCTGGTGATTTATTTTTAATTTAATAATTTTTTCTTTTTAATAATCATAAATTAAATTAAATACATATTGTTTATAAATATTAATTTCAGAAAAATTAGAAAATCGGAAACAAAATATTAATTTTCATAATTTTTGATTAATTAATAGCAATTTTATATATAGGCTACTATATATAAATATTAATAACGATCTGTCACTCTATAACAGTGTTTTTCAATCTGTGGGTCGGGACCCCTAGGGGTGGAGAAGCCCTACACGGAGGGTAGGCGGCAAAAGGAAAAAGGCAAAGTTCTACACGATAATAAAAACACAATTTCATGGAGAAGGGAAATAGGTACCAAAATAGAGAAAATCATATAACTTACATAGTCTTTTGATTTACAAACTTTTTGTCGGTCTATGAACCAAGAGAATCGCCAGAATTTTTCAACTTGTAAATTTAAAAAGTTTGAAAAACACAGCTCTACTAATATAAGACTGGAAAATTTCGTTTCAAAATTCCAACGGGAAGTTGGTCAGAGCGTGACAGACAGATGGACCGACAGACCCTCCTCTAATATAATATAGATCATCCTCGAAAATATAGTTCATATTGTTCATGTTTTTTATAAGAAAAATCTAAATCGAATCCAAAAAATGTATTATTATTAGTTAATTAATATTATATTATCAATATTGTTTTTTAGCTTAAGTCATTGCTAAGCCCCCGAAATCGAGGGCTTAAATATTTGGGGGTTAAGTATAAAATTTAACAAACTTTCATTGTCATCCGTTGCTAACCACGTTCGTTGCTAAGATAACAAGTTCTCTGATTGAAAATAAAATAATGTTTCAAGACCCAAATGGCGTGAATAAAGATGCCAGGACCCCCAATATATATTTATTAATAAATAACAGTATCGTTTAAGTCTTATAATATTAAATCACAAATAAATCAGCAGAATATCACTAAAATTTACAACGTTGCCATGTTGTTGATACTTTATTTTAAGTTATACTTAAATTGTGCGGTGCGATTGGGCATTAGACACCATCTCTATTTATTTTCAATTAATATCTAACAAATTCATTTAAAATTAATTTTTGCGTCTTTAAAGCAGAGGCGAAACCTCTGTGCTACCGGTATTAATTTGAATATATTATAAAATTAGTTTTTTTCCTTTATTCTTGAGGATGAGATGTTTGAAATCAATTTTTCAATTTAGATAAGGTGAGAAAAAAGAATGAAAAAAAAAGATTAAATATTTAAAATTAATTTCCTCAAAAGAATATGGATTCATTTGAATCACTCGCTTCAAAATATGAAATAAAGAAAGAACACCACAAGTTATGATCATTTGGCAAATAAAAAAAAAAAAAGAAGAAAAAAAAGAGCAATTCTTGGTTTGCAATAAATCACCAAACTGTTGTCTTTGACTGGAATGAGAAATTCCTCTCTCTCTATCCGAACTTGGATGACTTTCTTCTTATCAAAGGAGGGCACACTCGGACTCTCCCAGGCCCTTCCTTTAATACATTCTATATAGCGGACCCTTTAAGGTCTTGGGGTAAAAAAGAATATTTCACTGTCAAAAGTAACATGCCCTTTTGACCAATGTCAATACCGTACCTTCAATATTTCCGATGACAAACTTCAAACTTGAAAGTCTTACTGGCTTAAAATAAATAAATACATATAGGTACACATGCGACCTTTGAAATTTGATTAGAGAGGTCGGTTTAATTTTAGCTCGAAAGCAAATGATTAATTTAATATCATAATTAATAAAGGTATGTCAATTTGCAAAGTTATTGAAGAGGTTTATATTACATTATTACTTTTCCTGGAATCTATATATAGCTACATTTATATACGAGGAAGTATTTAAATGGATCGAAATTCGTTTGAGTGCTCCCTCAATTCAAAAATATAAAATGAAATTACAAACTAAATACAATGATATTTTAATGGCTATATACTATTTATATATAATTACCAGGAATTAGAATTTAAAGACACCCAAAGGTTGAAACATTTCTGGTAAAATTTATTCACCCATCTTCAGAGATCATTACAAAATACGGTAGAATAGTTTTTTAATTATTAAGTGAAAAACTGATATATTTTTACTTATTATAAGATTCACATTCTACTAGGTGAGAGCTGACTGAGTATATAAATAAATATACTATTCAATCAAATATTATTAATTTGACAATTAAAAGAGTTACCTTGGCGTAAGGATGTATTCTTCAGAAAAAATATATGCGAAAAATCCTGCGGACGCCCTTGGCGGTAATATCTAATTTTCGGTAAAATTTGATTTAGGAGGTTTTGCACGCATGTCGTTGATTATGTTATAAACGCCCTTGGTGGTAATATCTAATTTTCGGTAAAATTTGATTTAGGAGGTTTTGCACGCATGTCGTCGATTATGTTATAAACAGAGAAAAATATTTGTAATTTGTTACCATGGCAACCATATCGCCTATCTTTCATATAAAGTACAAAAGTAAAGTGGTCTTCATAAGATTTCAAGAACTAAATGAGAATATACATTTTAAAGAGAATCTAGCCCTCGGGCCTTGGTGTAGGGGTTAGTGGGCTGGCTTTCTATACCAAGGGCCACAGGTTCGGACCCCAGGTAGTCCGATAGTTTTTTATTTAAGCCATTCGTATACCAGATGGCTTAAATAGAAATGCCTGGACCCCATTATATAATATACAAATAAAGGTTATCGTAAAAGTCTTATATGGCCTAAGTTGCCGAAAAGACTGTGTGAATGCGAGTGTGAATGAGAAAAAAAAATCGTTGGAGCGAATTTTGAGAAAATCGAAAAAATTGCAAAAGTGCTTCAGTAAAGTACTAGTACTCTTTTGCCGTTTTTATTCAAAAGCTTCATGTCACGTGCCAGGGAAAAACCTAACTTAAATATAAAATTTCAACCTCGTAGCTCAATTCCTTCATGCTTTAGATTGAACACATACACACACATAGACCATGTCGAGAAAACCACTTATTTGCATTCAGAGGACCAAAAAGTGTATATCAATCAAATCTCGACACAATTTTTGACATGAATCCAATACTTTCTCCTTCTATATATGCCGGTATATATATACGTATTGTAATTTGTTACCATGGTAACCATTTCGCCTTACTTTCATATAAAGTACAAAAGTAAACTGGTCTTCATAAGATTTCAAAAACAAAATGAGAATATACATTTTAAAGAAAATCTAGCCCTCGGGCCTTGGTGGTTTTTTTTTAATAAAAGAAACAAAAATGTAAACAAAAAAAAAATATTATGATTAATTTTTTTTTTTTTTTTTTTTTAAACATTCACACTTTTTTCTCATTCACACACACATTCATACAGTCTTTTCGGCAACTTAGGCCATATAAGACTTTGACGATAACCGTTGTAGAGAATATATCTATTATGATTAATTAATAGTAATATTGTAGACCACTTATTATATCAATATTCTGTTTTTTATCATTTATCAGAGTATAAATTTCACGATGGATGAATAACAAAAATATTTAGAAATCATCAATTATAATTTATTTATAGTATCATTTTTAATCTTCCTACTACATGTGGGTGATTCTCGGTTTATAAATTCAGGTTTAGTTCGAATGTTTCTACTGGATCGATTGATATCAGAAATCGACTTATTACCTGCTTATTTGTTATTTTTATTACATTCCTTTTGAATTGCTTATCAAATAATATTTCTCTCGTTTTCATTCTATTCATAATTTCTTCTTGTTATTTTGTAATATTAATTTCTATCTACTAAATCGTAGAATGTTAATTATCTTTAGATAAAAAGATTGTTTTTGTTAAATTAAAGATTTGTTAAATAAATATTGTTGTTATTATTTAAACCTCATCTTTTAAATATTCATTTATCATACTGTTTTTTACGCAGAAAACTTTATAAGGGAGAGAATAAATTATGACAGAGGCAGCCAAGAAAAAATGGTCTGAATGCTTTTTCCAAACAGCTGGAAACGTTTCCGTGAATTATGTACTGTACCTCCTACCAAGGTTAGGTTAGGTTGAAATGGCCGTTCCCAGAAAGGGAACACACTTAGGCCAATTAGGCCCTTTGTGATACCACGGTGGGGCTATCTCCCTTTTCTACCCTAAGAGGAGACTTCGGCAGGATGTTTGAATTATTTGCGGCAAGCTGGATTCGAACCCGAGCAGTGTTGAAACTTCGGAATCCGTTATCCTCAGCTTAGCCGGCTTAGCCATTGCCTCCTCTATCTCCTATCAAATGCATGGAAACGATTCCAGTTTATGGGTAAAAGCATTCAGGGGATTTTCTCTTGGCTGCCTCTGTCTCTACATCCTTCACTAAATTTTTACAGCCACAACTTGCACCTCTATAAAATATTTAATCAATGAAAAATTCAACTTATAAAAGTCATTCCTGGGTTTAAGTTAAAGAAGATCAGAAGGAAAAACAAGATCGCAAATTACTAATGCCCTTGTCAATTGATTTAGTTTCTTTGGAACATGGGTAGTTGTTTAATTTTCCTATACATTTACAACTTGGTTTGAGTAGGTGTAATCTGCTCTAGAGATCAATTAACAAGAAGGTCACTTGGATTGCCTACCCTCCAGGTTATTTGATTGTCTTTACACAAACAAAATTCACTTTTTTATATTGGCCTAATCAATTAACACACGAAATCCTCACTGCTAAAATCGCAGAGACTTGAGAAATTCCTAAAGTTCATTTCCTTGACCAAAAACCGCGAAACAACAGCCGGATCTATAAATAAACAACCCGGATGGGCATTTGGAGTAAGAGATACGGAATATTCAAACTTTGCCGCATTTATTTGGATAAACACAATAAAATGAGGGCAATCTATTTCCAGAGGCGGATGTTTTTATTTTAATAGTCCAATGTACCCATTTTTTAGGCGCTTGGAAAGAGAATTATCCATTTACTTAACATTTAATTAATCACTGATTAATTATCCCGGAAAATTCTGTAATTTATAACCGAATCCATAACAATTAAAATCTTATATTTTTTTTTAATTTTACTTGGCCATAGGAATTGGACTATATTTAATATAATTAATATCGATGACGACTGGGAGACGTTCCACAGGCTTGCTTTTTGAATTCAGTCGTGCTTAACAGCAACGATGCCCTCGGGGCATGGCGTAGAGGTTAGCGTGCTAACCTCATATACCAAACGTCGCGGGTTCGGACCCCAGGCAGTCCGATGATTTTATTTAAGCCAATTGGATACCAAATGGCTTAAATAAGAATGCCTGGACCCCATATGTGTATATTTATCAATAACGGATATCGTAAAAAGTCTTATATGGCCTGAGTTGCCGAAAAGACTGTGTGAAGTGTGTGTGAGTGTGAGTGGGAATGAGAAAAAAGTGTGAATGTTTTTTTGTAATAAAAAAAACAGCAACGATCTTGGTGGCTGTTACTTTTCTCTATTGCCATGTCGCCTGGCTTTTAATTTTTTTTTTTTAACACTCACACTTGCCCACGGGGCTTGGAGTAGTTGGTAGCGCGTCTACCTTCTATACCGAACGTCGCGGGTTCGGACCCCAGGCAGTCCGAAGATTTTATTTAAGGCATTTGGATACCAAATGGCTTAAATAAGAATGCGTGGACCCAAATATGTATAATAATCAATAACGGATATCGTTTAAAGTCTTAAATGGCCTAAGTTGCCGAAAAGACTGTGTGAATGAGTGTGTGAATGTGAGTGTGAATGAGAAAAAAGTGTGAATGTTTTTTTATTAAAAAAAAAAAAAAAACACTCACACTTTTTTCTCATACACACTCACACACAGTCACACATTTTTTTCGGCAACTCAGGCCATATAAGACTTTGACGATATCCGTATATATCGTATATACGTATATATTATTATTATTATTTATATCCGATATTTGGCCAAATGGCTTAAATAAAATAATCGGACTGCCTGGGGTCTGAACCCGCGACTTTTGGTATACGAGGTTAGCACGCTAACCCCTACACCAAGCACCGAGGGCTGGCTTTTAAATTGAATTCCATATAAATAATATCTAATAAAACCCCGTCCGTGGCTTGATAACTATTTTCCTTTCCCTTTTCAATAATTTTATTTAAAAAATTACACCTAACATATGGATAAATTAATCATAGGTTAAGATAATAATTCTACTCTTATTAAATTTAACCTCGCTATGTTATTCCTAAATTAATTTAGAAAATGATAATAAATGATATTAGCTTTTTTTTTAGGTATGACCTAAAAGATTAAATTGGAATATCGAATTACCCAGGGGATCCACGTTCCAGTCAAGATTATATTTTTCATGCTTTTATTATTATTATTATTTCATCATATAAACCCATTTAAATATTAAAATTATATACACTATTGTGTCATAACATTTTATTCATATTTAATTATTGTTTTTTACTTTCTCTTACCTCTATATATATGTTAATATATATAGAGAGAGAAAGTATTGGATTCATGTCAAAAATTCGATGTCGAGATTTTGATGGATATACACGTTTTGAGGTCCCCTGAATCCAAAAAGTGGTTTTCGCGACATGGTCTGTCTGTGTGTCTGTCTGTCTGTCTGTCCGTCTGTCTGTCTGTCTGTCTGTCTGTGAACAAAATATCTCAAGAACGAAAAGAGCTAGGAGGTTGAAATTTTATATTTAAGTTAGGCACCTCCCTGAGACGTGACACGAAGCTTTTGAACAAAATCGACCAAAGAGTACTAGTACTTTACTGATGCACTTTTTCAGTTTTTTTCGATTTTCTCTAAATTTGCTCCAACGATTTTTTTAAAATTCAAAAATCAATTATTTTTTAGATCTTCAATAAAATGTATATTCTCATTTTCTGATTGAAATCTTCTGAAGACCACTTTACTCTTGTACTCCATAGAAAAGATAGGAGAAATGGTTGCCATGGTAACAAAATATAAATATTTTGCCATACTTATAAATTTTACATCTTGAATTCAAATGTATCCTACTGTCGGAAACTAAATACATGTCGATACAAAAAATCTGGTGTGACAAGCACAGAACACAACGTTCGATTACCGAAGGTAAGAGAAAGTTGTGTGCTGTGCGCCAGTCACACCAGATTTTTAATTATCTTTTACACCTTCCAGTAGATAAATTATTACAAAAGGAAATTAAGCTGGAGGGGCTGGCAACGGAGAAGAGCAATAATAACCACAATTGTTGCAGTTAAGGTATGCCAAGCGCGATGATTTTTCGGGTGGGTGACTCCGAAGAATGAGCATGTGGAACATCTCCCGGTAGCCATAGGTGTATTATATGTATGTATATTATAAATAAATCCAACCCCTAAATGGTCCCTGTAACCGAAAAAAAATTAAATTGTGTGGTTTTATGAAATGCAAGTGAAACTTTTTTGTGAAAATATCTTTGATTAGCAAGTTCGAATCGAGGTATTCATTCTTGTTCATATACATATACTTTATTTTTATAATAATATTTAATGGCTGGAAATATATTGAGGAAGGATGTGAAAATGCAGGTATCTAAAAATAAGACGCTCTCAATTCCCTTTGAATGTCCAGACGTTTCGGGCAAAATTTATTCGCCCATCCTCAGTGAACTATTCTAGTGGGAGAGAGTTAAGTCTCCTTTGATTATACATAGAGGTTATTAAATTCTACTACGTATTTTATTTTATATAATAATATGATGATAAATGAGATTTTTGATATTAAAACTCATTTATCATCATATTATTATAAAAAATAGAATACGTAGTAGAATTTAATAACCACTATGTATAATCTAAGGCAGGGGTGGGCAAATACTTTTAAGCGCGGGCCAAAATGAAATTTTCAAAATGTCTCCCGGGCCGGAGGTCTACACCGCGTACGCTTTCCACACCCGAATGTTTTGGGTGGAGTTTTTTCCCTGCCCAAGAAATTTTTTTGGCAAAAACACTGTACGTATCATTTTAAAGCATTTGGACAAAGAAATTTGACAGTTAATACCCTGGTAGGAATTTCCAATGCTGACAATTGGCCGAACCTTGGGCCAGTTGTCATCAGTTGTCATTTGCCAAGCCTTGAGTAGTGGCCATTGGGCCAAGCCTGGTCCGAGGCTTGGCCCAATGGTATTATCTAATTAAATCGAGCCTTGGAAAGTCACCAATGGACCAAGCCTGGTCTATTATAATAGATAATAGTAATAATAAATTGTCTTACTTGGGTGTACATGCGAACAATTTGTGCCCACTAAAATACGAGTATGTCCCGTAATTTTTAAAGAAAAATGAAAGATTATAATCGAACAGACCTAGTATGCTTGCATACATAAAAGTAGGGATATGGTTACGGCTGTTCGAAATTATAATACTCTCTATTATTTATATACTGTATTTCATTATTTATATGCACTCTACGCACACTAATACTGTTGATTTCAACAAAATCGCATAAAAGGGATTTTTCAACGGGCCGGATAAAGTAAGCAAAAGGGCCGGATCCGGCCCGCGGGCCGGCTTTTGCCCACCCCTGATCTAAGGAGACCTAACTCTCTCCCACTAGAATAGTTCACTGAGGATGGGTGAATAAATTTTGCACGAAACGTCTGGACATTCAAAGGGAATTGAGAGGGAATTTTATTTTTGGCTGCCTGCATTTTCACATCCTTCTTCGACTATTTTTTTTATTTTGAGATCTCGTTAATTAACAGTTATTTCATCTTTAATTTTTGTATAGATATTTTGAATTCCTGAAGAAAACTGCAAAAAGCTTTCGGAAATTTGACAAATTTTTATTAAGTCATCTGGTATAGCTGTCAGTATCATTTAAAATTCCCACATGAGTGTGTTTCCACCTTTTTTTTTTTTTAACTAAAGATAAAATTTTTTATTGAAGAGAAAATAAGTGATTCTTTTATTTTGCTCTCTTTTCAAGAAATGATGTTACGGTATTTTGATCTCCTTCACCGGATAAAATAGAGATCATGTTTTTGCAATTCCTTTCATCTGCTTTAAAATTTCTTATCTGCTCTGCCCTCGAATAGCAAAGCAATCCAACATTGTTCTCGTCTCGTGGCGCATTAGCATCCAGCCAGGCCTGATATCCGGGCGATATCGTTCGATTGCTTTTCGATTTAACCCTCCTTCTTATCAGTAAGAGTCGGGGATTATTCAATAGGAGGAAATTCAATGAGTCTTTTATTTATCCACATTCCGGATCAACACTTAGTCTCAGATCACCCTTCGACATACACATACAAATTTCAAATTAAGAATAATGGAGGGGATAAAAATTCTGTGAACGAACGCTGAATATGAATTTTTATATAATAATAATAATTTTATAGAGATTTTACATTGAAAGGAAAGAAATTTGAATATGAATATAATAAATGCATATATATCAAGATATAATAAAAATTTATTCTTATTTAACAATTTTCTTTAAAGAAGTCAATTATTACTTTGAAAGTGGATATTTTATACACTTTTTGTGAGTTACTTAACTTGTGGTTCTTTGATCCGACACCAAAAACCTAACTCACCACATAATTCATTTCTCTTAGATGCAACCCTGTCTTTCATAAAGATGATTAGTAAGAGTCTACTTATCTACAGTGGCGTCATTTGGGAGGGTGGGGGGGGCATTTACCCCCCCCCCCCCCCCTCCCGCCAAGGGATTTGATTTTTATACAATTTTATATTATTCTTTAAATAAAATATTTCAAAATATATCTATCCATTTGTATCGTTTCTCCATTAATTCTTCACCATTTTGTTCATGCAGCTTGATCACTGCTACACCAGAACACCTTTTTCTACATTGTCCAAAGTTTGCCTGGTTCCTTTCAGTATGCATCGAACCCCATTTTAGAGACCCCTCAAAATGGGTAACACTTATTGCAAGGCCGAATGAAAAATTTCTAAATTCCATCTGTTCATTTATTAAATCTGCTAATATCAAAATATGAATGTTTATAATTATGGTTTTGTTTAAATTGTAATTTTCTTTGTCTTTTTTTTTAACTATATATATATATATGTGTGTTTTTTTTTATACTATATAAACTTTTTTATACTATATTTACTAAATTATTTTTACAATATTTATATATTCATAACTGTTAGTTATAAATTAAGAACTAATGTAACTTACTATAAGCTCTTTTTCATTTTGTATAATACTGTAAAATGAGACCGCATCGGCTAACTGCCGAAAGGGGAATAAAAAAATATACCCAGTATTATAAACTGTACAAAATTAAACTATTGATTTAATTAAATATCTTTTGGCCAAATTTAAGAATCTGTTTGTAAGTAAATTAAAAAAAAAAATGTTTGCTTCCCCCCCACCCCCGGAAAAAGTTGAAATGACGCCACTGCTTTTCTACTGATAATATTAGTGAATCTAGGAAAAAAACACCAGAAAATACTTTTCTTTTTAAAATACAATTCAAAATTACTAGCGCAAATTATTACATTTTTTTCTATTGTAGAGCTTAAATATCTAGTCATGTCTTGGGTCCCATGGGGGGAGGATTTGAACCCCTAAAAGCCCTTCCCTCCGTAGCTACGCCTTTGATTTGACATCTTTGTCAATAATTAGATAGTTCCAAATTAGTTCAAATTTTGAAAAGCACAATAAAAATTCTTTCTCTCTATATATATTTCATATATAGGGTAAGAAAAAGTAAAAAATCTCGACATCGAATTTTTGACATGAATCCAATACTTTCTTTCTATATATTAATATTTCATATATAGGGTAAGAGAAAGTAAAAATGAGTTGATTTGCCTGGAAATTAGGCAACCGAACTAATCCGTTATGGACGCTGTATTACAGTAAAACATGTTCTCGTTGACGTACTTTCGTATGTTTTTTTCAACACTTCTTCAGTGCTGTAATGTAGACGATTTCCATGACAGGCACGTCGACATTATTTTTATTTTTCATCTGACTCTACCGGGGAATTCCGTCGCTAATTCAAATTAAGTACTATTAATATAAACATAAAAAAAAAAACTGTTATTCATGAATATTTACATTCACCAATGCACAGTGGTAAATTTAACAATTATCTATGCATGGTCCACACTCAAACAATTTATCTAATAATCCATTAGTAATCTGATCTTTTCAGCTATTATGCAGATCAGGGTATCTCTAAATTCTTTGTGAAGAGAATGAACTCTTCTTTTTACTTTCTCTTACATCTATATATAAGCTTATGTTAATATATATAGAGATAGTATTGGATTCATAGCAAAAATTCGATGTCGAGATTTTGGCGGATTTACACGTTTTGAGATTCCCTGAAATCAAAAAAGTGGTGTTCGTGACATGGTCTGTTTGTGTGTGTGTGTGTGTGTCTGTGTTCACTTTCAAGCATGAAGGTATGAGGCTGAAATTTTATATATAAGTTGAACACCTCCCTGGAGCGTGAAAATAAGCTTTTAATCAAAATCGGCCAAAGTGTACTAGAACACATTACTGATGTACTTTTTCAGTTTTTTTAGATTTTCTCAAAATTTGCTTTAACGATTTTGATTAAAATTCAAAAATCAATTATTTTTTAGATGCTCTTTCAAATGATTTCAAATGAGAAGATGCTCTTTGAAATGTATATTCTCATTTTGCCCTTAAAATTGTTTGAAGCACACTTTACTCCTATGCTTCATAGGAAAGATAGGAGAAATGGTTGCTAGTGTAACAAAATATAAATATTTTCCCATGTTTATAAATTTGACATCTTAAATTCTAATATATTGGCGGAAACTAAATATATGTCGACAAGAAAAATCTGGTGTGCGCCATCATACCAGATTTTTTTCATATAATAAATAATAAATGACCCTCATAGACCAATTTTTCAATACAAGTATTATTAATATTTCAACTGAATTTTTTTTTTGTATTTTTTACATTTTATCAGAAATGAATTGCAAATATATTACAATTCTCTCTTCTTCCAATTCAACAGCTGCCTTGTGACGTGACTTTCACACCCCAAACCATTAAATTTCTGGTTCACAGATGCGCATTTGCAAATGTCCTTAGGGACAAATTGACCGCACATTTCAAATGTATTTTTTTTTTTTCTATAAGATTTTTTTTTATAAATTTTTTATTATGGTCATGTTTAGCTCTGGTTGCGTCACTCACTTATGCATATGCATTATTCTCGGGGTGTAAATATAGATTCTTCCGGGTTTGACGATGTATATAAATAAAAATGACACGAATTTATTTTTACTCGTAATGTTTGATATTTTATCAGTGTGATCTTTGATTTCTATTTTTATTTTTTATTCTAATATTTAGTATTTGTTACTGATTAAAATAAATATCACGTGTTCGTTAGTGGTGGTGAACTTTTCAAATTTAATTTTATACTCTCTAGTATTTTTAAACAAAATGCAAAATAGATCGCAACATGAGGCGGAGTGCAAGAGCCAGGACAGGGTGTTTAATATCCTCAAGGTCTTTGTTAAAACCAAATGATGATGGCGTGCCCTTCATTTTCTAGATTAAACATGATCACATCAAACATCGTCATGTTGTACAAGATCTAAGCTACATATAAGATTAAAGTAAACTTATATTTAAAAAAAAAAAGAAAAATAATTTTAATGTCCAAGATTCGATATTAAAAAGAAATTTCAAACAAATCAAATGTTTTATAATTAATTAAAAGAAAGAGATTAATTTCTGATATCGTTCTTTAATAGCTGTTACGTCCATTAATGTATCATAAAGTTTCGAAGTAGAATTTTATAACCCCTCTCTGAAATGCTTTGTTTCTTATTATTATTATTACTACTAACATGGCTCGTATATAATTCTTCTCCTCCCCCACCTCCTCTCCAGACGGTCATGTGTATCGCTTAAAT